>JAKELH010000866.1:0-24391 GCA_021525015.1 Lactarius pseudohatsudake
CTAGAGACGCTCACGCTCGCCCGGACTTCGCTCGTCCAGACTGGGACCTCGGACGGGTTCCCCCCACTCAGCCTCATGCCCGCGTGCCCGAGCCTCCCTACGCCCGCGCCCCTGATCTCCTCCTGCTCACGCTCACGATCCCTACGCTCGTCCCGAAGCTCATCCTCGCGCTCCTGACCCTTATGCTCGCATTCCCGACCCTCCCCATGCTCGCGCTCACGCCCCTGCACCCACCGTCGAGACGAAAACTGTTCGCTTTATGGAGCCTACTCGAGAGGAAGAGGATCGCGAGCTAGACGATCTTATGGACAAAATGCACGGCCTGTCTATGCGAGAGCGAAGCTACGCGGTATTCTACGCTCGGCTCGCGCATCGTTATCCCGACGTCGCCAAAAACCTTCCTAAGCCCGAGTTGAGTCAGCCCGTGAGCCAGCCGTCTTACGCCTTCCAGAATCCCATCGCTTCGGCCCCGACCTCTGTTCCTCGTCAGCCTTGGACTGAACGCGTCGTTCCCATCCCTCCTGTTGTCACCCCCGACCTCTCATTCTTCCGAACTCGCTCTATGAACTGCGCCTTCTGTTCTCAGTCAAACCATCGTATCCGGGAGTGTCCATCGCGCAAGAGTATGTCCGCTTGGGACGAGCCGTCGTCATCAACGATCGCGTCCACTTACCCAACGGTCAGCCAGTCCCTAACAACGTCCCCGGAGCCAACTTGCAGACGAAGATCAATACTTGGATGGCCGGCAACATGGCAGATACCGCCGATCCCTCTCCCTTCATTCGCGACCCTCCTCCTCACGCTGCTGCTGCAAACTGCTTCGAGATCGTTTCGGAAGGTACTTATGGACGACCCGTTGAACAGGCCCACATTGTCGAAATCCCGACTGTTGAGGAAGAGAGCGATGACGATGGAGTTGAAGAAGACGTCCCCGATCTATTCGAGATCTACGCAGCTCAGAAGAAGAAACGGGACGCGAAAACGCCAAAGCTTCCGGAGCTCGACCAACCGAGTGAGTCTATCCCCCCAGCTACCGCCTCCTCGAGCAAGGCCTCCGCAGCCAAGACTTCGCAAGGCGCGACTACCACTAGCAGGGCCGCCGCCAGTACTCCCACTCCCACTCCCGCCAGCGCGCCCCTTCCCTCCTCTTTCAAAGCCTTCGCACCTCCCTCCTCCACCGCACCCATTCCTTCCTCATCCACATCTCGCGCCTGCGCCGCAGTACCGCTATCAGTCTAACGCGGAAGATCAGCGACTCACATCCGAGCTCTATCAGTGGATCCTCGACGGCAAACTCTCCCTCGCCACACCCGCTCACGTCCTCGCTGCTAGCCCTTCCATTCGCAAGGAGCTGATAGAGCGCCTTCGGACTCGTAGAGTCGACGCTGCCGGTTTCGAACAGCCTTCATCATCCACCGCTTCCACCTCCCCATTCTCGGTCCTTGAGCTCTCCACCCCTCGCGTTCGCTGAATACTCACTTCCCTTACGCGAAATCGACGTCCTTGATCAACTGGCATCGTTCCCTGAGGCCGGAGTCTTAGACCAAGGTTCACAGATCATCGTCATTCGGAACGACTTAGCTATGGAAGCCGGCGCGAGCGTGAACTACGAGCATCGGCTCGAGATGGAAGGTGCTAACGGGACTGGTCAGTAATACCTTAGGCTGCGCTGAGAACCTGTTAATGCAAGTCGGCGATGTCTCGTTCGAGGTCCACGCTCACGTTGTCGACCGCGCCCCATTCCGCCTTCTCCTCGGCCGTCCCTTCCACCATCTTCTACTCTGCCGACTCGAAGACCACCCGACGGACGCGTTGACGTGTCTGTCCGCGATCCCGCTGATCCCGCTCGCTCTGTCTCCATCCCGTCTCGCGCTCAGTAAAGCTCAGGTCGGCCTCGTCAAAACACTTTCTCTCTCTAGCCCGGCTCTTCCTCACTTCGACGGCCTCCCATCCCGTTTCACCGCAGCTTACGAGTTCTTCTCTGAGACGTCACCAGAGCCCGTTCTAGCCTACAAGAAAGTCGCTAAGAAGGTACGACCCGTCCCCGCGTCACTTCCCGAGGACTACCGCATCATCCGCCGCATCCCAGTCGACCCTCTCCTCTCACTTTCCGCCTTGCCGACACATCCTCCTGACTTCACGCCCGGCTCTCGACTGACTCAGGAACGCCTCGACGAGCTAGACCTCAACCGGTACGGCTTTCTCTTGCCCGAAGAACTGAAGTTACTCCACCATATTCTTCGCGTCAACGAGCTCGGGCTAGCTTGGACCGAGGCCGAGAAGGGAAGATTTCGCGATGACTATGTCTCGCCCATCAAGATCCCGGTGATCGAACACGTTCCTTGGGTGCAGAAGAACATTCCCATTCCTACCGGCATTCTCGATCAAGTTATTCAGATCTTTCGGGACAAGTACGCTGCTGGAGTTTATGAGCACTCGGACGCTTCCTATCGGTCTCGCTGGTTCTGTGTGAAGAAGAAGACTGGCGCGCTGCGCCTCGTTCACGACCTCCAACCTCTGAATGCTGTGACTGTCCGGAACTCTGGAGTCCCTCCCCTCGCTGATCAACTTATCGAAGCGATGGCTGGTCGCGCGTGCTATAGCATGCTAGACTTGTTCGTCGGCTACGATCACCGCACCCTCGACGTCGCCTCTCGTGATCTCACTACCATCCAATCTCCTATCGGCGCTCTTCGTCTCACGTGCTTACCTCAGGGCTGGACTAACGCTGTCGCTATTTTCCATGAAGACGTCACCTTTCTTCTGGAAGCCGAAATCCCTCACGTCGCTTGGCCCTTTGTCGACGATTGCAGCATCAAGGGTCCGGCCTCACGCTTCGAAACAGAAGACGGCGGCTTCGAAGTCATTCCCGAAAACCCCGGCATTCGCAAATTTATCTGGCAACATCTCATCGACGTCCACCGTATTCTCCATCGCCTCAAGTGCGCCGGCGCCACTGTCTCGGCCAAGAAGCTCTTCGTCGCTGTGCCTGAAGTCGTCATCCTCGGGCACAAGTGCAATTACGACGGACGCGTGCCTGACGACTCCAAGATTGCGAAGATCCGGGACTGGCCCTCGTGCAAGGACATTACCGACGTCCGGGCTTTTCTAGGCTTAGCTGGTTACATGCGGATCTGGATCCGAAACTATTCCGCCATCGCTCGCCCTCTTGTCAACCTCACCCGAAAGGGTGAATCCTTTGTCTGGGACGATCAACACGAAGAAGCCATGCAATCCCTCAAGGACGCCATCATCAACTCCTCAGCGCTCATCTCCATCGACTACTCTACCGATCGACCCGTTATCTTGGCTGTGGACTCGTCTTGGCGCGGAGTAGGCTGGATATTATCTCAAGAGTGTGCTGATGGAAAACGACGCCCTTCTCGCTTCGGCTCGATATCTTGGAACGAGCGCGAATCTAACTACTCTCAGCCAAAGGTCGAACTCTACGGTCTTTTCCGAGCTCTCCGCGCCCTTCGCCTTCATATCGTCGGCGTCCGTAACCTCATCGTCGAAATGGACGCGGTCTTTGTTCGAGGCATGCTCAACAACCCCGACATCCAGCCCAACGCCGTCATCAATCGCTGGATCGCCGCTATTCTTCTCTTTGACTTCAAGCTCGTTCACGTTCCCGCCGAAAAGCATCAAGGCCCGGATGGACTCTCAAGACGCGAACCTGTGGAGGGGGAGGATGACGATGAAGACGATCCCGAGGAATGGATCGATCACACGCTTGGACTTGGAATCTGGGCGACCTCTACGCTTATGTGTCTCACAGATCCTTTCATTGACAGAGTTTCGAACTGTGTCTTTACGGTCGCTACGAAAGAAGACTTAGCCAACGATCCCCCTGTCCTGCTCCCCACCCTCCGCAACTCGAAATTCATCAGCTTGGACGCCGAACTAGACGACATCCGGTTCTACCTGGAGACCCTCAAGAAGCCTTCTCATATCAAAGACGACGCTTGGGCGAAGATATCCCACAAGACGAAGCGTTACTTCTGCAAGACGAACAGCTTTGGCGACGCAACCCCACTGGCCGCGACCAACTAATCATTCCCCGTCCCGAGCGTTACTACCTCCTTCGCGACGCTCACGACCATCTCGGCCACAAAGGTGTGTATTCCACGAGGCGCACCCTTATCGATCGCTTCTGGTGGCCTGCTCTCGATCGCGACGTCAAGTGGTACATCAAGACCTGTCATCAGTGCCAACTCCGACAAACCACCAAAGTCCGCATTCCACCCATCGTCCCCATTCCCGCTCCCCTCTTCCGCAAAGTCTACATCGACACCATGCATATGACCTCGTCCGGTGGCTGCTCTTACCTTGTTCAAGCTCGCTGTTCCCTCACCGCCTGGCCCGAGTGGCGCGCCCTTCGCACGGAGACCGGACAGACTATAGGCAGGTTCATTTTCGAAGAGATTCTCTGTCGCTGGGGTGCTGTAGAGGAGATCGTCACCGATAACGGCTCGGCTTACATCGCAGCTCTCGACTGGTTGGCTAGCAAGTTCGGCATTCATCACATTCGTATTTCACCTTACAACTCCCGGGCGAACGGTATCGTTGAGCGACAACACAGGACTATTCGGGACTCACTGCTTAAGGCTTGCGAAGGCGAGGCTTCGAAATGGCTAGACGCGGCGCCGTACGTTTTCTGGGCGGACAGAGTCACCACCCGCCGCTCGACCGGTCATTCTCCCTTCTTCATGGCTCACGGCGTCGAACCCATTCTCCCCTTCGATCTCACTCAGGCGACCTTCCTCGTTCCCAACCTCACCACTCCACTTTCCACCACCGACCTCATCGCTATCCGATCGCGTCAGCTTCAGATGCGTGAAGACGACCTCGCTCGTATTCGAGACGACATCGTAAAGAGTCGACTCTCGGCTGCTCATAGTTTCGGGCGACATACTGCCCAGAAGGAAGGAACCACCCCCACGTTTACCCTCGGGGATCTGGTCCTGATCCGAAACTCTGTAGCCGAGAACACTCATTTGCGTAAGATGAAACCTCGTTACTTCGGTCCTATGGTTGTAGTGAAGAAGACCCGCAACGGAGCCTACCGCCTTGCTGAGCTCGACGGCGCTGTGTCGAAGCTTCGTTTTGCCGCCTTTCGTCTTGTCCCTTACCACGCTCGCTCACCCTCAGTTATTTCCGTCACGCGTTTGCTGGATTCCGAGGCCCTTGCAGCCCTCGACAACCCCGATGGACTCGATTTCTTTTTCGAAGAAGGCTTGACCGGGGACGGTCAAGATTTTGACCCCCCGGGAGGTGTAACGGTAGCTCGGCCTCTGAGCCCGAAACCGGCCATTTCCACCCATTTCAGTTCCCGCTGAGTCGTCACCCCTCACGCCTTATCTCGGCCATCGCCACCAACTCACCTACTCGTCCTTATTCTCTTCGTCTCGCCTCGCTCCATCTCTCTTTCTCTCCACCATCTCGTTGTCGTTCCTTGCCTCGTCGTATTCCCGTCTCTCCCGCCCTCGTCGGACGCCCTTCGATCACCCACAGCTTACCCATGTCGGGTTAACCTCGTCTCGAACTGCGACGCCGACGGCCTCAAGTCCACCATGCCTCTGTCTTCCACCCTTCCTCCATCTTTCCCTCAGCCTCTATCGTATCAACAACGCCTTCACCCTCGGCCGATCGACTTCATGTCGTCGTGCCTCGAGCCTCGTTTTCCTGTTGGATCTTTCTAGTTCGCGCTCTCTGTCTCGGGCACAGGCGCGCCCATCTTTCTTCTGATTCTACTTACCATTCTCTGACCTCTCGTTTGTACTCGTAGTGCGCGTTGTTGTCATCACCGGCGCTGTCGTTCGGCCACGCCTCTGTCCTCACCGACTCCCCTACTTTACTCGTGACTCATGTTTCTTGCCTCGCGTTTACCTCGTGTTTTCGCCCTCGGACTCCCTCCTACCTACGACCGCTCGTTCACTTTCTCCCACTTTACAATTTGCCCCTCACAACTTTCGACTTAGTCGCGTTTCGTTTCGTTTCGCCTTAGGTACTGACCGGATGTATAAAGGCTTCGGATTGCGCGTGTCAATGTATCAGTCGATTCCCCCCCGTTCTACTCTCGTTCGCCTTTCTTTTCGTGTGACTCAACGACTTTCGAGGTCAGGCCTAAGTATAAGGGCACCCGATTTGTCGTTCTCCTCGCACACTCTCTCCCTCTTCTTCCTCAAGATCGACTCTCTCTCTCATCCGTTCGCGACTTTATCTACTAAACTTTCATTGTTTTCTTTCCAGGTCTTCCTTCCTTCGTGATCGTCTTAGCGACTTTCCCGAAGAGCTGTGGTGTCTCGTTCCCTCGCCTTGCCACCCTCGCCGACTTCGCGCGTTCGCCTTCGCGCGTTCTCGAAGCCCTCTATCCTCCTCCTCTCCCGACTTGTCATTATCTCCTTCTTTACATCCCCAATTCGTTCGACTTCGCGCTCAACCCGACTCTTGCCAACCTCGCCTCCTCCCCCTCTTCGTCCACATTCGCGACTTTGTCCCCTCGACGCTTCCGCCTTCGCGCGTCTCGCTCTCCCCTCTCCCTCGTCTTGCCTCTTTCCCTCTCCTTCCCGACCGAATCCGTGCGTGTAACGATCGTCTCGTACGCGTTCCGGTTTCATTTCGCTCTCGTGGTCCGGGAAGCCTCTTTGTTCTGCCTTGCTCGTTCTCGCGTTTCGTCTTTGATCTAGACCTTGGGCCCTTTTTCCTTATCCCCCCTTTCCTACTTAACCACCCTCTGCCCACGATTTCTCACGCACGCGCTTTCGAGCACGTTCACCGGGATCTATGTTGCACGCAATAACTCTTGAGAATGGGGACAGTGAATGCATAGCGGGGGACCTACCGAGAAGCGTCGCGCTGGCACTTTGAGGTCATGGTCCACAAGCGTCCGGTCTTCTGATCAAAAGTTTGATCAGAAGCCTGAGACCGGCAGCCGGAGCGGCTGTGCAGCGGCTGGGGGCTTGGGTGAAAAGCGTCAGCAAGAGTTGCTGACACTGGGATGGGGTGTCGCGGCAGAGGCTGCAGACTGCGCCATCACACAGGAGACGAACATCGATGAACCCGTGCCTATGCCGCAGGGTTGGTGTTGACTGGAAAGGGAATGGCGACGACAAGGCCTTGAAGTTTTGAGCGCTTCAAGACTTGCCGCCGGCGCGACTTGCTCGGCGAAGGGATCTGTATCGAGGGCGTCGTGGCCATGTTGGTCATTATGGCCGTCGTCGCAGTGTCGAATATGGGGCCGAAGCATTCTCTGAGACGTCTAATCGCGGTCGCGGCGTCGGACCTGGAGGGTTCAGGGGACGGCGCTTCGCACGACCCTGTGCATCCAGTCGGAAGTTCGGAACTTGAAGCCCCAGTTGATGGCAGCTGAATCTGCACGGGGGCTGGAGGTCGAGGGGAGAGAAGGAGCCCTGCCGTTGTCGTGTAGAGATATCCGTGGTCATCCGAGTCGGCGTCTCGCGTCGCATTCCCACCGTTCTCTGAGACGTCTAATCGCGGTCGAATTGTCAGACCCAGAATCAAAGAGTGACACTGGTAGAGGAGACGGCGCTCTTGCACGAACCTGTACATCCGCTAGCCTGTTGATCCAATCCTCGAGACGTCGCAACTGTCCAACTAGTTCTGCGTTGTCTTCATCAGCAATCCCTGGGTTGCGCAAAAAATCCTTGTAGAGACTTGGTAGACACTGTAGACACTGTAGCAACTGTAGATGGTTGTAGACTTTTGTAGTAGGCTGGTAGAGACTGGGTAGTAAACTGGTAGAGACTGTAGATGTTTGTAGACACCATAGTTGCTGGTAGTTGCTGGTAGTTGCTGGTAGTTGCTGGTAGTAGATGGTAGTTGCTGGTAGTTGCTGGTAGTAGATGGTAGTTGCTGGTAGTAGATGGTAGTTGCTGGTAGTAGATGGTAGTTGCTGGTAGTAGATGGTAGAGACTTGGTAGCATTGTAGCAAACCCTGGAATTTAAGCTACCAGATCAGCAATCCTTGGACCTCTACTATAGTTCTACAGTAGTTCTACAGTAGTTCTACAGTAGTGCTCATAGAGCCATAGCGACCCATAGGTGGTGGTAGCAACGTTTATGTTCTATGTAGTACTACCATAGTTCTACTGTAGTACCCAGGCCTGCTACCATAGTGCTACTGTACCCAGGCCTACTACTGGAGTGCTACTGTACCCAGGCCTACTACTGTAGTGCTACTGTACTCAGGCCTACTACTGTAGCGCTACTGTACTCAGGCCTACTACTGTAGCGCTACTGTACTCAGTCCTACTACTGTAGTGTTACTGTACTCAGGTCTACTACTGTAGTGCTACTGTAGTACCCAGGTCTACTACTGTAGTGCTACTGTACTCAGGCCTACTACTGTAGTGCTACTGTACTCAGTCCTACTACTGTAGCGCTACTGTACTCAGTCCTACTACTGTAGCGCTACTGTACTCAGTCCTACTACTGTAGCGCTACTGTACTCAGTCCTACTACTGTAGCACTACTGTACTCAGTCCTACTACTGTAGTGTTACTGTACTCAGGCCTACTACTGTAGTGCTACTGTAGTACCCAGGTCTACTACTGTAGTGCTACTGTACCCAGGTCTACTACTGTAGTGCTACTGTACTCAGGTCTACTATTGTAGCGCTACTGTACTCAGTCCTACTACTGTAGTACTACTGTAGACTCTGTAGTGCTACTGTAGTGCTGCTGTAGTGCTACTGTAGTGCTACTGTATCTAGGCCTACTACTGTAGTTCTTCTGTACCCAGGCCCAGTACTACTGTAGAACTTACCATAGTTCTACTAGGCCATGATGTCATAGGCCTAGGTTCTTCCATAGTGTGTCCCTGCCAGTGGCACTTAGTGCAAGTGCAACGAGGTTATGTAAGACGTCGCACGTGAGTGCGCGCGCCGAGACGTTGAGAAATAGATGAAGTCGAGATTTATCGAGGGATTCAAAGCTTAGAGGAATTCGGACGGATTTTGAGAACAACGATAATGACATTGAGTCCAAGCACCATACATTTTATACTAAGACCAGTAGCAGAATTTGTATAGTAAGAGTCAGTCAGAATCACGGGGGATCAAAGAGAGTATGAACGCGTCGTCAAGATGCGAGGTCAAGTGGTAAGGATCAAGGTGTAAGGTCGTAACGACAAGGCATGTGAATAGTATGTAACAAAGACCGAGGCTGGAAACGAAGGTGATGGGAAGGAATTGAGGTGGCGAGGTGTGGAATGGTATAAGGTGTCACCCTTGTGACGTCGGGCTCGGTGTGCTCGTGCTTGATTGGGAAACACATCCTGAAGTTGATGGTTATGAGTCTATGTGGTAATTGAGGCAAACGGGGGAATGAGAATAGACCGCTAGGGCCCAAGTCCAAAGATTAGAGCTGTGGGCCGCCCGCGCTGAGGCAGGATGAACGCCCTGGGCCACCGGCCCGATCCGGTCCTGCCGAGATCCTAGTGCTGGCAGCTCCCCCGCAAGTCGGGCTCACAGCGCAGTTCAGCAGCACTAAGCCTACTGCTGCTGGCTGTCTTTTTGGGCTGCTTGGAGTCACCACTAGAATCGATGTGACGAGTTGATTAGGTAACATGTCACTTGGAAGTGCGCACGCGAGAAGAAGTCAAGAGTTATCGAGTTGAATTTGGGTTTGCAAGGAGCAAGAGAGAATTTGCGCGGACGGGTTTTTTGGAGGACACAAATCAGATAGATTGTTTGAGTCCAGACACTGTACATTATATACTAAAACCAGTAGCATAGTCTGTACAGTAAACATCAGCGAGAATCATGAGGCATCAGGCAATATACAAACATGTCGTCAAGACACAGAGTCACAGGGTATGAGTCGAGGCATATAACCATAACAACAGGTCATAGGTATGAGACAAAAAAGGGATCGAGGCGGGAAACATGGTGGATGGTGAGAAATTGAGGTGATGAGAATGGTGCAGTGTGGTGCTCGGGCCTCATGATCTCAGGCTCGGCGAGCTTATGCTTGATCTGGGGCATGTCCTATGGTCACTAGAGAAATGTACAGAGGTGAGAAGGGAAAGGGGGTGGTATAGTAATGGGGGCGCAAAGCCCCAGGATGTCCAAAGATTATCCCAGTCTGTTCATCCTACCAGAGTTGCGTGGTGCGCCGCTGGTCATCAGAGTGCCGGCCCAAGATTGTCCGGACGGGATCCCAGTGCACTTCAGCATCCACCATGTCCAGCAGTCTCTCCAGGCCATACTGCAGGTGCTCAGCAGTCTTGGTGGTTGGGTTTTGTAAATTTGTAACAGGGATAATGTTATGGCAGCTCAGAGCTGGCATTTCTATTTTTTGAAATAAAATAGCTAAAACTATGAAAATATTTAGGGACCTGTATTTTGAAGAAAGCTGAGGGACCCTCTGCCAACCTTAAGTGATCCGATCAACCATTCCTAAGTTATTTGACATTAGCTGAAGGGTATTAGCTGACACCTTTCAGCTAATGCCAAATAGCTCAGGAACAGTTGATTGGATCGCTTAGAGTTGGCAAAGGAACTCTTGGCTTTTGAGACTTTCTACCTCCCCAAATATCTTCATATTTTTAGCTATTTTATTTCTTCAGATCCTAACAATACCAGTTTGAGCTGCTATAGCACTAGTCACTGAGCTGTTCAAATAAGTTGGAAACTACTGATCAGATCACTTAGGGTTGGCAGAGGACCCCTTGGCTCCTGATCTGGTCTAACTCCATAAATATTTTCAAAATTTTATCTATTTTATTTCCTGAGATATCAGAACATTGGCTCAGCCCTGGCAGCAATACTAGATTGACTTAGAAAAAAAATGGTGTGGACCACGGGCGACTTCCGGGCGGAAGTTTAATTTGTGGCGTGGGGAAGTGCGCCACTTGTTCGAAATTCGAACTCGAACCCACCCTTCTTCCCCTTCCTTCCTCCCATCCCTCATACGTCGCCTTCAAGTTGCACTCATCTTCACAATCTCGCAGCCAAAGCTGAGTAAAAATTTTTTATATCCTTTACCTCTGATCGGGCGGTCGCAGGACAGAGGCAGCCATGTCATCAGACCACCTCGGCGCCCCCACCTCACCCATATGCACGCAATTTAAAACCCACTGCCGCCGTCTCGCGGCTCTTGTTCTAAGGTAAGCTGTTTTTTCTTTTTATTTCTCATCCTCACTTTCCACCCAGGCGCAGCAACTCCGTCGTCACCTCAAAACCGCCGCACCCGCACCTGCCACCTCACCACCCCTTAAGACCCCGCCGTCTCGACGCGGCCGTCGTCCGCACCTCGACGTCGCTACGCTGCCGCCGCTTCGACACGGCTGCCACCCCCGCCTCCACCCAGCGACTCAGCGGTCGCCACGACGCGGCCGTCTCGTCACGACCCCTACCACCGCCTCGACCGCCTCGTCACGACCGCTATCACTACCTCGACCGTCACAATGCCGCCGCCGCCGCTACCTCGACAGCGCTAACCCCGCCCCGCCCCAACACAACGCCATTCCCACTCGTCACCACCTCGTCTGCGCCGCCACCCACCTCGGCGACGTCAACCGGCACCCCGGCCCCACCTCGACAGGCACGCGACGGCGCCACGTACACTGGCGCCGTCTCGACTCGGCCGCTACTGCCACGTCGGCGCCGCTCAGATAAGTTCTCTATTTTTTCTTCTTTTTTTCTTTCTCATCTCAACTGGTACAGGACTCTGCCATCGCCGCTGCCCCGACTTGGTCGCCACTGCCACTCCGATCCGCTACGACCCCACCGACACCACACGCCTCAACCACGCCCACCGGCGCCGTCCCGACTCGGCCGTCACTGCCACGCCCTGCGCCCACCCTGTCACCACACGCCGGCCCGCCACGCACGCCCCGCCACGGCGCCACTGCCACCTCAACACTATTGCCACTCCACCACCCTGTCGCTGCGGCATCTGGCTCCCATAGTGTATTGTTGTATTTGTAGTTGTGTATACTCATAAATATATATATTTAACCTTTATTCTGCATGAATATTGTCTGACTGAGAACTGAGTATGAAATTATGGTAGACTACAGTAAGGCTATGGTAGTAGGCCTGGTACTACAGTAGAACTACAGTAGCAGGCCTGGTACTACAGTAGCAGGCCTGGTACTACAGTAGAACTATGGTAGTAGGCCTTGTACTACAGTAGAACTACAGTAGCAGGCCTGGTACTACAGTAGAACTATGGTAGTAGGCCTTGTACTACAGTAGAACTACAGTAGCAGGCCTGGTACTACAGTAGAACTATGGTAGTAGGCCTGGTACTACAGTAGAACTACAGTAGAACTACAGTAGAACTACATACAACATAAACGTTGCTATGCTGCTACAGATGCTATGGAGCTACTGTAGCGCTACCGTAGCACTACATAGAGGATCATGGATTGCTGATGTTGTGTTCAGGGAACGCGTTGGCAAAATGCTGACAGTTAGCTATGCCCGGAGTCACGGGTACGGCCCTCAGGCCAACGGTTGTACTCGGGCGCGCTGACGGCGTAGGTGACACAGGGTGTGATGTCCGGGAGAGATATTCACCTGACAAGGGAGGCGAACGCGTGGATGGGGATGACTGGAAATATCTGAGACCAAGAGCTGGATGGTGATGAGGGATGGGCAACGATCTTCCAGGGAGAATACGATATAGGGGATAGACGGAATGTGGCTCGATCTCTAACGGCTAAGTGGGGCCCGGGGATGGATAGTCGCTCCGCGAGGTTCACCGATATGACGTTGCTTCCGCCAATAGAGCAGGTCCTTGAACTACCTCATTTTCGTGAATGTAATCAGCCAGATTGCGAAGTTCGTTCTGGATTTCTCCCAAGATGGTCGTGAACGCCTTGATTGTCGCGTTGTCGTTCCCAACACCGCATGTGTATTGAAGGAGCCGGTTGACATTATCCGTGATGACGACCCTCAGACTCTCCAACCGAACGCGGCAGCAGTGGCACAGAGGGTGAATGACGGCGTTGGGTCATGTGAATGGCGCCACGGCGCAAGATGGGATGGAGGTGACCGGCTCGTGCAGCAGATGGCCGTCGATAGTCCCGTCGGTGAGCCGGGCAGGCTAGGAGCGTACGTCCTCAGAAGAGGAATGCTCGCTGGCGAGGCCTGTGAAGTAGAGTGAGCCTCATCCGATACTGCGTGGTGGGGACCTACCAGTCTCGAGACGGTCGACCTGTGCGTCGACAAGAGGGGCGTTGGGACGTCCTCCGAAATGGCCTCCTCTTGAGGAGGCCAGTTGTCCAAGATATCTGTCCTCATAAGGATAAGAAAAACCGCCGGAACTATAGGCAAAGGGACATGGGATCATTCTGGAGACGGTATAGGTGCTAACACCGTCGTGAGAGACAGTGCTCGAAGGGAAGGAGAGGGATCGGTCGGAGGAACGGTCTGTGATAGAAGAGCTGAGCGGGCAGCATCCCTCCACCAGAGACAGGGAAAAACTCACATCCGCTGCGTCTGGGCTGCCCAACTGTACACTTCCTACATGTCCCCCAAACCATCGTTACGTTGATCGTTATACTGTATCGTCCGTTGCCCTTATCGCCTCCATCGGTGTTGTTGGTGTCGTCGAGACTGGACGGCTAGGGGTGGTGAGTATTACGAGGATCCGCATAGGAGCACCACGAAGACCCACAGAGGAGAGAAAAAGTGGAGAAGACAAGAGCATCGTGGAGATCCGCATAGGAAAGAAAGACGACGACGGTCGAGGCGATCAACAGGCCGACCGCCGTTATGGACAGTGTTGCCTTGGATAGAATGCAGCCGAAGTTCAAGCATGTCGAGGATTCTACGCTTGAAAGTGCCCCAGAATCCAAGATTGCCGAGAAGTGTTTTTGATATGATGTACGCGTACATGATTTCCCGCTCGGACCTGACTCAGACTACAATACTCTCCACCGAACCTCCCGACGGTCTCGTTCCTACACTCTTCTCGTCTCTCCATCTTGTCCTCAAAATCTTGTTGTCTCTTTCGTCGTCGCGTGGTCGTTCCTGTCGCCTTCGTCGGACGCCCTCGTTCGCCCATAGCCTCGAAGATCAGGACGGCTACATTCCGAACTCAATCGCTGCGTCGTCGGCCTCCAGCTTTCCACCCTAGCACTGCCATCTGCTACCCATTCATCAGTGTTCGTTCATCAAGTTGGCCTTGTTGCATCCTATTGATTTTGTCCATGCCTTCGTCTCTGGCCGATCAGCACCGCGCCTCCATTTCCGCCCCCATTCCTTTGATTGATTTCCCTAGCTTTGCTCCCTTTGTCTCGGGCAATCGTGCGCTCTCATTTTTCTTAACCTTTCTAACCACTCTTTAGTGCACGTCGTCGACGCCACCCGCGTTGCTACTTCGGCCATACTTCATTCATTCTTCCACACCTTCGCTTCCCCATGGACCCTGATCGTTGCCCGATCTCCCGCTCCTCTCTTAACTTTCTTGTATTGGTCGTAGCGTTGCAGGTTTTCACGCTGTCGACGCTACTATAGTCCCACCCCCGACGTTCCGTCTTCCATCGAAATCGGATTCCTCCTATCCTCGACTCTTTACTTTACTTTTCCCCATCTCAATTCACACAGCTTTTCATCGCGTCTTCGTTCTGCAACGCTACATGACATTATCGACTGGATGAATATTGGGATCCCTCAGACTAACCGGAGCAAAGGTAATCCGGAAACGATCGCATACGCCGAGCCTCTATTCAACATCATGCCTGCCTTGGCGGAACGCTTCTATCGAGTGTTGCACAATCTGTCCACCCACCCCCACACGTCTGACTTCGTGATACCTTCGTACCCATGAGAATTTCTCCGTCCATCAGTTGAGCAAAGGTGATCCGGAAACGATCGCATACGCCGAACCTCTATTCAACATCATGCCTGCCTTGGCGGAACGCTTCTATCGAGTGTTGCACAATCTGTCCACCCACCCCCACACGTCTGACTTCGTGATACCTTCGTACCCGTGAGAATTTCTCCTTCCGTCAGTTGGTCGCACTCCCTTTCAAGCCCCCATCATTCCCCATTCCCAACGCCGAGGTCCAGTATTCCGATGGTCCAAGAGTCGCCACCACCGATCGAGCCCTCACCTCCTTCCTTCGGCTGTGATCCTACATCTTCGACCTTGTCACATTGGACCTTCACTCGCTCACTAATCGCGGCCACTTCAAGGGTGTCTCAGAGCTGCTCGAATTAATCTACGGAAACGACCAGAAACGGGCCAAGGTGATGCTCGCGCACACGGAGGAAGAAGAGGAACCTCGGGGCTTGTGGTGGGTTAGTTACACGGAAGGGCTGCGTTGATTTGGATGTTCGTAGGTTTTTTTATTTAGATGGAACACAGTTGTAGTCTGCAATGGAATTGATTTGCTTCCCGAATGATATTACGGTAAATAGATACACCGAGTTGTGAATAGAATACGCGGATTACACACAACCAACTGAGCTCCATTATGTAAAAAAAAAAAGGTGCAATTTCGAATCCCTAGTATTCTAACACCTGACTAGACCTGACTACAAACGACTACCAATGACTCTCGTCCGGCCTGGTCGGACTTGTGCAAAATTTCTGACTGCTGGCGGACTCGGCTTGACCCGAATTGACCCCAGCTGACCGCATCCGGACCGCCGCTGACTCATTCCGACTTCTTCGTTTTTACTGAGCGTGACCGGTCACGTCGCGGTGGGACTCGGAACGCGGTTCCGATATGGGTGCCTCTGATGCTCCCTGCGATGCTCCCTGCCAGTGTGATCTTAAGATGCTCCCTGCCAGTGCCCAGGCCGAGTCATTGATTTCTATTTTTAACTTCTGCTTGAATGGTTTCTCGTCGGGTCATTGCCTGATATACTTTCTGGGCCCTATTACCGTGGTACACTCCCTGCCATTGCCATCGCTTTACGCTCCCCGCTGCTTAGAAATTCGTCGCCGTCAAGAACATAGATCCATGGTGTTCCAAAACTGGAATGTTCATGTCCGCAAGCGTCGGAGGGCATCACCACGACCTCCATTAGGCCCACTCCACTCGGTGTGAGACGGAGGCGTGGATCAGTGGAAACGCAGTCTGCTAGACACTCCGGTTGTCAGTTCACATGCCATAGACATTAACTAACTCTGGACCACGGCCCCTAGCTTACGCCGGAGTGAAAGGACGGGATAAAGGGATAAGACTGCGCCTGAGAATCAATCGTCAGTCTCGATAACCTCCTTTCTCATGTCAGTATGCTCTCGACGACTTTCCTAGTTGTCGCCTTCTCTCTGGCATCCTTCTCTCATGCTTCTACTCCGTCCGGGAGGTACCAAAGTACCTGTCGCAGTATCGCGAACGCCATTTCCAATTCCTCTCAACTGTTCTACCCCAGTCCGTGGCTCTCATCTTCGCTTTTGTTTAGCACCAGGCTGACATACAAGTGAAGACTCCACCCAGTATGACGCTGACATCGAGCACGCTATCATCTCGTCCACTCAGGTGTCTGCGTGCTCCGTCGAGCCAGGCTCAGCAGCAGATGTTAGCGTGGTTGTACGTATATCCGAGTCCCATTAATAATGGCCGCCACTCACAGCGTGTCGTGGTAGTTGCGCATCTTGGGATCCACACGTACGCCTTTCGCGGTGAAAGGCGGGGGTCATGCGTATAATCTTGGGTTCTCTTCAACAACCGGGGTCCAGATTTCCATGACTCGATTCAACACTGTCCAGCACAATAATGCCACGGGGACCGTTGACGCGGGGTCTGGCGTTACTTTGGACCAAGTATACGCAGCTCTTGACTCAACCGGAGCCAACATCGTTGGAGGACGCATACCTACAGTCGGTATTTCCGGTTTGACCCTGGGCGGCGGTTGGTGATACCTCCATGTCACGACTCTGACCGCTGACTGATTTCGTGTCACAGGCTATGCCTTCATGAGCAATCAGTACGGATTAACTATCGACAATATGGCAGGATACGAACTGGTCCTACCAAACGGGACCATTACAAATGTGACAGAAAGCAATAAAGATTTATGGTTCGCACTTCGGGTAAGTGGACTCGGACCTCCGAGGGAGATGCTTCACTGAGACACCGTACTCTCAGGGTGGAGGGAATAACTTTGTGGGACATTTCCTTGCAAGGCGATAGAAAAGGAAGTTTGATTAACATTGATGACAGGGTATCGTGACCAAGTTCACTTACAAGACAGTTCCCCAGGGCCAAATCTGGGTCAGTAACACCGATTGACGCAACACTCATACTCGAGAGCTGACTCAATTTGATAGGGTGGTACTCTCCGCTACGATGTAGACAAACTGGATTTAGTGAAGGAGGCCGTCCTGAAGTTCCAGCTGGTAAATGACACCAAGGCTGCGGTGAATGTCTACGTGATTTACACTCCGGCGGGGGTACGTCCTTACGTTTCAATATTATCCTTTACAAGCCAGGATAACATCATTCGTCCAGGCCGTATCCATTGGTCTCGTTTTCTACAATGCGCCCACACCCGCGCCGGGAATTTTCGATGACTTCTTGGCGATTCCGACCAATCAGTCCGATGTCAAGACGAGATCATTCGTTGATATATTCAACAGCCTCTACTTCATAAATTCCCCAAAAGCTGCTCGGTTGGTCATTTTTCGACTCTGGGGATACAATATGGCTGATGAAAAGATATAGAAATCGCGTCAACGCTGTCTCAGTCACGCAGTACTCTCCGTCTGTTTTCGACGCTTTAGTGAATCAGATTTTGGTGAGCTCCATCTTACCTCACGCCCCCAAATCTCACTCATCAAACGCATGTCTTTAGTTCTGGGGAGGAAAGATCGCAGCCCTAGATCCAAATCTCACCCTCTCAATCATCCTCGAGCCATTTCTCAAGGATGTGTTCTCTCACGGTTCCGCCTCTGCGTGCCCACCTGACCGTTCCCACGCTCTCTTCCCTACGGGTATCTCTTTCACATACAACAATGCTTCCCTGGACGACACTGTGAGTAAGGGGCTGCGGAATTTCTCTGATACGGTCACCGCGGCGGCGGTTGCGGATGGGCAAAATGTTTCGCACGCCGCTGTGTACCCCAACTACGCGTTGTTTGACACGCCGCTGGAAGAGATCTATGGGGCGAATCTACCTAGGCTGCATGCGATCAGGAAGGCGGTTGACCCGGAGAATGTGATGGGCCTTACTGGCGGGTTCAAGATATGAAACTTATATGAAGGATGACTCAGATGGAGTCCTTAATACTGAATCACAATTTTCCGGTCCATGTAGGCCTTGTGAATAGAAAATACTGTATATAACCCACTAATCGATCCCCCATTGTGATTGTTTTTCTCAGCCTTGAGACCAGGCGAGACCTTGGTTAATGGCACGAAGCTTTTAGAAGTGTCTTCATGCTTTTCACACTTTTAATCTTGCATCCGAAAAATAAAAAGTACTGCTGGGGCCTTTGCAGTGTCAACTCCCCCTATTGGCCCCGTATTCCTCTCTGGTGTTTCATACTTTCATCGTTCAATGCGATCAACGCGGGTGTGGTTAGTTGGTGGGAGTGAACAGAGGCCAGCGTGATGCATTATAGCCGAGTTTGCCGCAGCGTCAGACCATCTGTTCGCCACATTGCCCAAGCGTGTCGCCTTTTGCTAATGATGTAAAGGCGAGAGAAATTGAAAATGAACTGAGAACCAGAATCAGGTCACACCTTTCGCGTTAGCTAGCGCGGCGCATCTGCACGCGACCTTAGCGATCAGAGAGCAATGTGTTCCCAAACCCGGCGGACATCGGTACGAGGTTCCGTGCCCTGCGGAGGCCTGCGCGATCGGTTCCGACGCTTTGCACCTCCGAGACAAACCCAGGTCGTTTGGGCAGTGTTCCAGCGTAGATCCCACCAGGGTCGACAATTCTCATGTTGATTAAACGATTACTAGATTACTGCTTGCCCATACTGCTTGCCCATTGTCAACACGTGCGAACACGTGTGAAACTCAGAGAAAAGGGCTAAAGAGCCTTTATCTGTTTGAAGGGACACATAATAGAGGATGTTGTATTACCGTATAGATGGTTGTTTTGCGGTTAGCTCATACGCCCCGGGCCGTATCGTATTACGCGTGATCGCAAACGGCCGTGCACGCTTCAGCGGGACGCGAAACTTCGCAGAGGTGGTCGCCTTGCATCAGCAACACGACAGTCGCTTAAATTTTCGCTTATTTGAGTAATAATCCGATTAAGTGTCCCTAAGCGGGATTAAGCGTACATTAATCCGATTCAGATTCAGGTGCTGCCTAAGTGCTGTTAAGCAAACAAGTAGATTCATTTTCTTAAATTAGGCTTATTTCTCGGATTATATTTCCGCTTACTGAGTAGTCATATGTCTTATTGGTCAATCGCCAATCGGTACCTCTCGGAGCCCACTGCCAGTATGCAATATTTGAATTTTATTTCCCAATATTTCTACTACTGACACTAGTATTACTGATGCCATCCCATGGCCATCGTCGTTATCGCCCCGTAGTGCCTTGTTGCTACTGCCGTTGTCGTCGTTGCCGCCTTGTCGCCACAACCGTCATCGTTGTTGTCCTCACCTTGTCGCCATCGTTGTCGTTGTCCTCACCTCGTCTCGGTGAGCGCGATGATGTCGGCTGTATCGTCGCCGCAGAGCGCGCGCACGATGCTTGCACAGCCGTCGCTCAAGTCGAAGGAGTCGGCTGTGTCGGTTGGCAGCCCGGGCTCGTTGAGCGGCAGGTCGACGAATGGCGAGGGCCGCGCGGGGTCGGTTCCGGATATCGTCGAGACAGTGCATGCGCCACAGGTGGAGGAGCATGATTTGAAGCACAAAAACAAGCTGAAGAGGGGCGCGGAGAAGGTGCTCTCGCTGATCGTCATCGCCTTGTTACCCCAACCGTCGTCGTCGTCGCCTTGTTACCGCTACTGTTGTCGTTGTCGGTGTCATTGCCTTGTCACCGCTACCGTTGTCGTCGTCACCCCATTGCCATTGTTGCCTCAAGTACCAGTGATTGCCACCGGTATAATGCAACAAAAGTCAGTAAAAGTAATACTCAGGATAGACTGTGCCCTTACCAGAGACATCGATAACGTACGGATGTCATTGGCAAGATGACGCATGCACCTCGGCAGACAGCACGACTCGTAGCGTGACGGCGCCGCGTCGGTGCCATAGCGCAACGGCGCCGTGTCGTCGTCGTAGCGCCAAGGCGCCGTGTCGCTGTCAGTGCCATGGCGCCGTCATAGCACAACGGCGCCGTGTTGCTGTCATAGCGTCACAGCGCCGTGTTGGGCCCGGGTGTTGTAGCGTCGTGGCGCCATGTCTGCAAGCCGAACGGGCCTGCACGCGGCGGCGAGGTGGATGCCTGTTTTGAACCCTAAAGAAAAAAGACAATGCAGTTAGTCAGGAAATGAAAGGAAAACAAAACATAGCTTGTTTGAGGGCCAATGCAACGCAGTCGACGAGTGCTGAGCATGTCGTGGTGGTTGTTAGGACAGTTGCAGCAAGGCGAAACCGTGACAAGGGTACGGGGTTTCCTGCGGGTCACGTTTCCGTACCCGTGCCCGTACCCGCCCATACCCTTGGGCTGTACCCGTGCGGGTTCGGAAACCCTTGCCATTCGCTAAGCGCGAGCACTAAATCACAAGAAATTAGTACACTATAGAAACAATAAAGGGAATCTACCCTTGCTAGAGACAAAGGGTGCACGGCTGAGGTAGTAGTGAGAACGGAACTTGACATCTTCAACTTGAAAGGGTGACACGGACGATGTGACGAGGATGGGGTGTCGATGGAAAGGCAGCACGAGGTGCAGGAAGTGCAATCTGCCTACAAGCCTCCTGCAAGCCGCTTGAGGGTGGCGTCCATCTTCAATCTGGTCTGATGAGGGTGAGCAAGCGAAGTAGTGAGTGGCGAGAGAGGAGAGAGAGAGGGCATGTGTGTGTGCGTGTATGGGGGTTGAACGTTGAATGTATTGTACCGAACGTTGATCGATGCCGTGGGAAAGCGATGCCAAGATAGGTAACTTACTAGCTAGCGGCTGGGCTTACCAGCCTTCGAACGCTTGCCATGTTTGTACCTCGGATTTACAATGTCTTAGTGACAGTCTTACAATCTTGGCACTCTTACGAATTTCTGCCACATGCTTGAGTAAGAAATGGGCTCTGAATCTTGTCTGAAATGTCTTAAAATTTGATTGAAGTTGCTTAGTGTTTCTTACAGCTTAGTGGCTGAATAATTAAATTTAAGCGAGAAATAAGTTGGGTTAATCTTATGTCGTTTTGCTGATGTGGTCGGTGACGCGTGACGCGTCGCTGGCCGCACGCAAGTGCGGCACACTGGGGAACCTGGGAAGTGCGAGGGGGAAAGTCAAAATGTGCGAAATGTGCAAAGCGCCCTAAGGACGCTCATCACCACCGAAAGCGGAAAGGTGCGAAACATACAAAGCGTACGGAACATACAAAGCGTACGAAACATACAAAGCGGAGTAAGCAAATGCGTATCTCGGGTCCTGCGCCAATGGTGCCGCCTTGATGACGTGACTGCCCGGCGGAACCAGAACCGTCACCTGGCATTAGATACTGTGGTACGCTCCTACCTGGACCTACCATCGCTCTACCTCTCCGCTGCTTAGATATTTGTCGTCGTCAAGAACGAAGATCCATGGTGTTCCAAAATGCTTATCTCCGGAGGAGGGTATTACCGCCCTCATTAGGCCCACTCGGTGTGACTCCGTGTGAGATGCCGGTGGAGTCAGAGGCGGTGGATTAATGCCAGTGGAAGCGGCGCAGTCTGCTAGACACGCGGCCTCCGGCTGTCAGTTGACATAGACACATCAATCTATTCTGGACCACGGCCCCTAGCTTACGCTGCCGTGAAAGGACGGGATAAAAGGATGACACTGCGCTGCGAACCAATCGTCAGTCTCGATAACCTCCTTTCTCACATCAGTATGCTCTCGACAACTTTCTTAGTTGTCGCCTTCTCTCTGGCATCCTTCTCCCATGCTTCTATTCTCACAGCGACACCGTCCGGGAGGTACCAAAGTACCTGTCGCAGTATCGCGAACGCCATTTCCAATTCCTCTCAGCTCTTCTACCCCAGTGCGTAGTGTTGTGCCAAATCCGGCTTTGGCCTGAAGCCAGGATTTGAGATTTGCTAATTTGAGCTTGGGGTTGCTCAATATGTGAGGTGAACTCTTGTAGATGGCTCAGGCAAGGCTTGGCTCACATCTTTGAGCAAGTTTGAGTCCAGATAAGTCCAAGTTAGCTAGTTTCAACTTTTGGCTTCAGGCCAAAGCCGGGTTTGGCACAACACTACCAGTGCGTGCCTCTCGTCTTCGCCTTCCTTTAGCACCGGGCTGACGTACAAGTGAAGACTCGACCCAGTATAGCACTGACATCGAGCACGCTATCGTCTCGTCCAGTCAGGTATCTGCGTGCTCCGTCGAGCCAGGCTCAGCAGCAGATGTTAGCGTTATTGTACGTACCCCCGGGTTCCTTTAATAATGGCCGTCACTCACAGCGTGCCGTGGTAGTTACGCATCTTGGGGTCCACCCGTACGCCTTTCGCAGTGAAAGGCGGAGGTCATACGTTTAATCCTGGGTTCTCTTCCTCGAGCGGTGTCCAGATTTCCATGACCCGTTTCAGCAACATCGAGCTCAATAATGCCACGGGTACTGTTGACGCGGGGTCTGGCGTTACTTGGGACCAAGTGTACGCAGCTCTCGACTCAACTGGAGTGAACATCGTTGGAGGACGCATACCTACAGTCGGTATCTCTGGTTTGACGTTGGGCGGCGGTTGGTGATACCCCCATGTCGCGACGCTGACCGCTGACTGTGATTTTGTGTCACAGGTTATGCCTTCATGAGTAGTGATTTGCCGGCCCGGCTCCAAAGCCGGATGCCGGCCAAAGCCAGCTGTGGAAAGCCGTTCCCACGGATGCCGCCGGCCCAACTTTTGATGGCCCATGGCTCGGGCTCCAGATTTGGCAGGATGGCGGCCCGGCTCACAGCCTCGGCTCTGTGATGTGTGGTGTCCGGCCTAATTGCCACATGTCTCTCGCAGTTGTTACAGTGCGACCTCACTCTGACGTTCCTACCACTATTTGGCCAATTCCCCTCAAGGTCAAGTGCAAGTTGTTAGTATGTTACATCATCAGTCTTTCAATTATTTCTTTTTCTGACACAAATCCGGACTTTGAGCTCAGTGTGGCTTATTCCTTGTGTTCCCCAGCGTGCTGCATTTTCGTGCGGCCTTAGAAACTCGGACCCGACGCGTTCCCGACCCGGTTGACCACACCTATGAAGTTTCCCATTGTGCGCACGCGTGCCCGACTGTTTTCAACTACCTGCAACCGAATGACTCCATTTTCATTCCCGACCTTTCTGCACTTGCGCGCGGCTTTATTTCTTCTTCGACGACGCGTCCGCAATTGTCATGGACCTTTATACGATGGCTCATTTCATGCGGGAGCCTGCGCGGCACCTTACAACAGCTCACACCCCCAAAACCCTGCAGATATTAGATGTGTTCCCCAGCGTGCAGCATTTACGTGCGGCCTTAGAAACTCGAACCCGACGCGTTCCCGACCCAGTTGACCCCACTTATGAAGTTTTACATTGTGCGTGTGCGTGCCCGACCGTTTTCGACCACCTGCGACCGACTGACTCCATTTTTATTCCCGACCTTGCCGCACTCGCACGCGGCTTTATCTCTTTGACGACGACGCGTCCGCAATTGTCACGGACCTTTATACGATGGCTCATTCCATGCGGGAGCCTGCGCGGCACCTTACAACAACTCACACCCCCAAAACCCTGCAGATATTAGATGTGTTCCCCAGTGTGCAGCATTTACGTGCGGCCTTAGAAACTCGAACCCGACGCGTTCCCGACCCAGTTGATTCCACTTATGAAGTTTTACATTGTGCGTGTGCGTGCCCGACCGTTTTCGACCACCTGCGACCAACTGACTCTATTTTTATTCCTGACCTTGCTGCACTTGCACGCGGCTTTATCTTTTTGACGACGACGCGTCCGCAATTGTCACGAACCTTCATACGATGGCTCATGCTATGCGGGAGCCTGTGCATTACGTTGCAACAGCTCACACCCCAAAACCCTGAAGATATTAGACGTGTTCCCTACTACTATCCCTAGCAATCTGTTTAGAAATTTCTCAAATATAATATCTGAATCTATGAAGCCCCGGCTCTAAAGCCGAGGCCAGCCTTAGCCGTTGAAAGCCAGGGGGTCGGCCTTGGCTTGACTTTTGGAAAGCCTGGGCCATGGAAAGCTGGGCCAAAGCCACGGCTATCAGGCCGAGCCGGGCCGGCAAATCACTATTCATGAGCAACCAGTACGGATTAACCATCGATAATATGGAGAGATATGAACTGGTCCTACCAAACGGAA
>JAKELH010000867.1:0-24361 GCA_021525015.1 Lactarius pseudohatsudake
TTTCGGGCGTGAGCGCTTGAACGCTTGAGTAGGTAGCGATTGCCCACTTACAGTACAGTAATTCAAAAAGTGAGAAGTAAAGATCAAAGCGCTGTTCGTAAATGACCAACTTGAACGGATCGTTACACGGTAGCAATCTTCAATGGTCATTCTTTACGAGGCGACTTTGTCTAACCCTAAGTGCGATGCAAAACTGAAGTTCTGGAAGGTCTACTGTATGATGGAAGAAGGTGATGAGGTTGATGGAGATCACGTCGTAACCTGATGACAGTGGGCAGGACTCGTAGAGAGCCACGGGAAGATACACGTACTAGGTACTATTTGCGCCTACTAGCAGCCGTGTCAATGGGTGGCCACTGGCACTGGCCAGCGGTCATATGTCAGAAGTTTTTTCATTTTGTGGAGGAGATATTCATGGTCCTTGACAAGGGACTTTGAATCCCCGGACTGGAATGGGCCACATATTCTCTGTACCGCTTGCCGTACCGTCATTCCAGTACTGTAGTACTTTGCCGCCCCAAACGCCGCACACAGAGCACTGTATTGACACACCGAATGATTGTGGTAAAATTTGTCGTTGTCGTAGGATAGGATAATGCCACGTTGCCCTTGCTCTGTACTCTTCTATTGTTGTTCCGCTGTACCGCATACGTTTGTTGATGGATGTCAACTTTGAGTACCCCGACCAAGTCCCTGGCCCTGGAAAGCAACTCAGGGAACGCCGGTGAGGATTCCCTGGACCATGGGGCCGGCAACCGCTGGCTGCAGACGCACCGAACACTCTACACCTCTGCACGACCGACATCCCCAGGCTCGCCCACACTCCCCCCACCCAAGTATTTCGGTTGCATTCCTCGCACCGCCCCGCAGCTACTACGGAAACACATCCGCACGCGCCGCTGGCGCCCACACTTGCTCGGTGATGAGACATGCGGTGCTTGACATAACAAGTTAGATTGTGCGAGAGGAAATTCCGCCAGGTGTGAATAGACTTTTTCTTTATTTTTCTTTACATAGGGCTATCCGTGTCGTGCGCTGTGCGCCGTGCAACACCACGAGATAACCATTGGCGAGAAGCCTCAGCCAGAAAAGGGAGATATGTGGCGCTCAACGAGGTGCGTGGCTGTTTGAATCGATTGTCGCATAACTTACCTCCCTTGAGACCCATGCGGGCAGCTAAGATGCCAGGTGACCGGTGACTCGCTCAACATCACCATCGGCGTCCGAGTCGCCCTAGGCAACTACTATCGACGCAGCCCTCGGAATGTGCCGTGTCCCCACCCAGCACACCGATCCAACCCGCCAACCTGCCGTCTCCTTTTTCTCTCCAATCCTCGCTCGCAACTATTCTCGCGGGCGTTTTGACGCTGGCCGCGTCGATCAAATGAGCACGAGTTATCGCAACCAGTTTCTGTAGGAGCTGTGTGCGTTCAAGTTCGACCACTAGCATGAGGTAGGACCACAGGTTTAACTAACCCGTCAAGTCGTCTCTGCCTCTGCTGCGAGGACATGCTCGGCGGCCCCTGCCATGAGTGTCACGATGGCTGAGGAGACGCAGCGGGACACCGGGCGGGGCGGCCGGGTACGGCTTGGCGGGTCTGAGAGCACGGAAATGGGATGGAACTTGGCTGCTCAGGCCTCAGGCCTCAGGGACGGGAACTTACTCAGGCTCTCAGCCAGAGCTCCGAGCTGTCGTCCTGCCAGATACTACTAGTTTTAGCCCATTGCACCCTGCTTGCTTGGTCAGTGGCAACACGAGTTAGTGTCCCTTCCGAATAACAACTCTTCTCACTTCCTTTCGACACTGATCATAGCAACATGGAGAAAAGGGGGTATCCGTGGCGCCGCGGCGCCCAGCACTGGCCATGGAGCAGGTGTGCCTGCCTCTGGCACTGCGGGCGGCGCTGGCGGGGTCGCCATCATGGGTGCTGCGGCGAAAAGGACGCGCGAGGAGGGCGAGGGTGGCTGCTGAGGACTCGCTTGCGAAGCGCCTGAAACCCGCCGTTGCCGCTGCGGCCGCGTCGACGAGTCCTGCTGAGGGTAGTAGCGCAAACACCAGCGGTTTGCTGCTGGTGGGAAGCCCGTCACTTTTCAGCGCAATCGTGTCCAGCCCCCGTGATATCTGTCTGTCGCACAACCGTACCTATACGCATTGCTGTTTCCTCTTTTTTTGTTGCTACTAATGTTTGTTTAAACACAAGGACTTGTTGCACGTACAGTAATTGTATCATCCATTAAATCTTGTTTCCGTGTTGATGTTCCCTCCCCGCGGCGCACCTCGCCCACGACCACGCAACGGTTGACCTGCAGCGGCTGAAGTACTACTAGCTGTGGCGCCCGGAACGGAAGGTTTGCGCGTCGGAGGGGCTCCCGCACGAGCTGGGGCTGATGTTGTTGGAGACGGAACAGAGGACGGGGCGGGTGGGTGGTCGGAGACGTGGCTGGTGGCGCGGATGCGGATGGTGTTGACTCAACTGGGCTTTTTCCACTCCTCGACCTGCGACTCGAGCTCTTTGACCTTGTTCTGCGCCCGAATCAGCGCCGTGTCCTTCAGCCTCAACTTCATCGTGCCCTCCAGCCGGCCGCTCTCGACGGCTTTCTCGATGTCGGCCTGGTGTTTTCGTTCTCTGCTCTGCATCCCTGGCGGCCAATGCAGCTGCGACCGCCGCGTCGATGGTTGCCTTTTGTTCTTCCGCCGTGGGGGAGGCTGCGGGTGCAGGTACAGATTCCTGTGCCTTGGCCCTCGCGGCTTCGAGCTCCTCGCGGTGCTTCGCGACCAGGCGTTCTTCCAGAGCCTGCAATTCCTCGGCGTGCTGCTTGCTAAGTTCCTCGGACGCTGCCGATGGAGCGCTGCGCAGTTCAGTCGTAGCTTTGTCCACCGCGGCCTTGATTGCGGTGTCCTGCTCCTCCGTCGCCCTCTGCCGCGCCATCTGGTGTTCACGTATCCGAGTACCGAGTTTTTCCTGTAGAATTTCAGAGTAAGTCAGAGCCGAGACGACGCGGCGAGTATGTAAACTACATTGGACATCCGGAGGCCACGTTCGGCTTCCTTGAGCTTCTCTGCCTCTTCTCGCGCGACCTAAAGGGATATGAGCACGATCAAATGTGGAGTCCGCAGTCACGCTACCTTGGCCTGCGAAAGAGCCTCATCACGGCCCTTGACGAGATCTGCCCTTTCGCTCTCCCAATCGTCCTTCACGGCTTTGGCTTCCGTCGCCTCTGAGCTGGACTTGTTCCATGCCTCCTTTTCTGCAAGAAGCTGGTCTCGCTCCTGCGCCTATGAACCCCTGTTAGAAAAATGCATCGGTTAGGCAAGTGAAATACCCTACAAGACGAGACTCGAGCTCGGACGTGTCTGGTGTAGGCGCCGGCGCTTGTACGGGCTCCTTCGCCTTCTCCTCTTGCAAGGCCTGCTCCAGAGCAACTTTCTCCTGTCGCAGCCGTTCGAGTTCTTCGGTCAGCGGCTCTGATGAGGTGGGCGCAGGCTCAGCGGTTGCTGCGGCTTTGAGGACATCCCGCTCCTCTGCGATCGCAGCGGACTCTTTCTGGGCTTCTTCGAGGGTCGACTTGAGCTGAGTGTTTTCGGCACCCAGAGCGCCCATCCGCTGCCGGAAGATCTGGTTGTTCTTCATGATCGCCTCCTTGTGAGCTTTGCTCGTTTTCTCCAACGCGGTGATCTACGCAACCCGTAAGATTGTGTCATATCAAACAAAACAATCACGCACTTTTTCTTGCAGCTGAGCGGTTTGCGTCGTCTGCTGAGATTCCAAACCAGACTTTTCAGTCTTCAGGTTCTCGAGCTCGTCCTTGAGCGACTGGAATTCAGTAGGATCCACGCGATCGTACTGCAGCGCGAAGTCAGCGTCGTGAACACTAGGCCAAGCGCAATGAGTACCTTGGAGAGTAGTTGGCTGTTGCGCTCCTGCCACCTGCGGTTCTCCTCTTCCAGTCGTGTGACATGCTCGTTACGCGCGTCCAGCTCGGCTTGCACAGTCCGGGCCCGGTCACGGAGAGGATCGAGCTCTTGGAGCACACTCTTCAGCTTGATATCGAGTTCACGTGACCGCTTCGCGTGCGCCTCAGAGTCTGCTCGGAGCGTTGCATTGCTCTCGCGCAGAAGGTTCAACTGCTGGATCTTTTCGACCAGTTCCGCGTGCTGTGCATCTGTAGCCGCCACGGAGGCAGCACGCTCACGTTCCTAAGTAATTGGGATCTGGGAAAAAAGATGATGGGCTTACATCGGATAAAGTAGCCTTCGTGTCTTCCAGATCACGCGTGACGTGGCCGATTTGCGTCTTGAGCCGTGCGTTCTCTTGCTTCCCGAGCTCGAGTTGCATGTCCACGATCTCCTTCTCCTTTCTCAGATAATTAATCACAGCGCGGAGCTCGGAAAGTTTCGCCTCGGTGCCGTCAGCGGTATCGCCTTCGCCAGGGGTAGCAATAGTGGAGTCGGCAGCCTGCCGGATACGAGTAGCCTGAGAGCTGACATTGTCTAAGTGTTGATGAAGGGCGTTATTCTGCTTCGTCAACGCCTTGCACCTGGTAAAATTCGAAAGAATTAGCCAGGCTCCGTGAGCCCGGTGTGGACAACAACCATACCTCGCGGCGAGATCGGCGATCTCTCTGTCGAGCGCTTGCCTCTGCTGGCCCCAACTGCCCTCAGAGGTGGATAGTTTGGCCTGTGCGGTCTCGGCCGCAGTCCGATTGTTCCGATCAGAAACTTGAAGGTCGTGGATACGCCGCTTGAGATCCTCGATGGCCTTAATAGCCTCCGCATGCGCAATGACCTCGCGTGAGTATCTCTCCTCGGCAGCCTGTTTGTACCCAGCGAGTAGGTTTAATGAAGGGATTTGGATAAGGATAAGGAGAAGGTAGGCTTACACGGACGCGCTCCTCGTGGGCATGGACATCAGACTCGCGGGTCAACCTATCTTCAGCGAGGTTCTTCTCCGAAGCCATGAAATCAACGATGGTGTCTTCAAGGGTCTTCTTGTCCGCAAGCCATTCCTCTCGTGCACTCTCGAACGAACGTTTCGACTCGGTTAAGGATGTCCTGGCTTGCTCAAGCTCTTGCTCGGCGTTCTTAAGGTTGTTCTGAAGGGTCTCTTGTTGGGCCTATAAGTAGGAGCACCTGAGTAAGTGCGAAGATAGTGCGCGAACGGGATTGAACATACCCAGGAAGCAGCGAGCTGGGATTCGGTGGTGGACTTGTACTCGTCGTGCGTCGTGCTCAACGACGCCAGAGCCTCTTCACTCGCCTGACTGATCTCCTTGAATTGTTGGATATGATTACGAGCAGCAGCCAAATCAACTTCGGCCACCTTGAGTGCGGCACTGGGAACCGAAGTGAGCGGGATGCAGAAAGACAACGACGTACAACCTACCGAAGGTCCGCCACCTCAGCCTCAAGCTGATCCTCGCGTGATCTACCTTCAACGCTAACATGGTGAGTAGCGCCAGCACCATTGACTCCGAGTGATCTCCGCTCGTAGACTGCCAGCTTCTCTGCGTCGCCTTGTAACTTGCGGGAAAGCTCCTCCACTCGCTGTTCGAGGTACGTTTTGGTCGTCTCCGCCTTGACAAGCGAAGAGTGCGTCTCTTGAAGGTCACGTGCCTACCATATTCAGTTAGTTAGACCACCACGACAGACAAGGTCGACAAAGCATACCTGGTTATCGATCGTGTTGCGCAGTTCCTTGGTGTCAACCTCACGCTGCAGAGTAACCCGACGGACATTTTACCTCTCTTCGTTCAATTGCTGACGCGAATCTTGACTGCATTGCTCGTCAGCCCAGAAGTCGGACGGCAAGCAGCTCCGAAAAGCGACAAACCTCTGGTGCTCAAGAAGCTGTATCTGACTCTCGAGCCATCTCCGATCGTTCTCGCTCGAGCGCTCAATGTCATTGTGCATCTTCTGCACGTTTGCCATGAGGTGAGAACGCTCCATAGACAACGCCTTGTTTTCTTCGACAAGACGACCTTCCACGCTCTACGCTATAGTGTCAGCACCTCCAAACCCTTCAAAGCCCAGATGGTGCGACACTCACCTCCCAAATCCTCTTCTCGGCTCGGAGGTTAGCACACCGCCAGCGCCGGCAAGGCCGAGCGTCAGGCCCTCGAGCGAGACCGGAGACCGCGTGCTCAGCGTCTGGGGGATGTCATCGAGCGCTGCGACGACGCGCGGGGGAAGAGCGGCCTTTGCGAGTGCGGTGAGGAAGGCATCGCGCGGCGTCGGTAACGCGAGACAACCCGCCGCGCGGGCCAGTGCTTGGAGCGCCGAGCACGTCGCCAAACAGCGCGTCGGAGAGATTCGTGTTTAGTAGGAAGGATAGCGCCGCGAGAAGCGCGGGCCACCCCGCGTTCAGCATCGCGCACACAGTCAGCAGTCCCGCTCGTGCCGGCTCGGTTGGGGGCAGCGTCGAAGGGTCCAGCGCGCCTGGTGCGCGCACAGGTTCGGCCGAGCCGGGGAGTGGCTTTTGGACGGCAAGGGTGCTGTAGAGCGGGATCGCGTACCCCGCAAGGCCGTCAGAAAGTGAGACAAGGCACTGCACCCCGAGGAGGTATATATATGCGTCCGGAATCGGTGGGGCATCCGCTTTGTCGAGCTGGTCAATACTAGGGACATGACGGGCGCTCAGCGTGGTCCGAGGCTGGCATGATGGAGGAAGGCGCACCACTGCACTTTCATTGCTGCGCTCTGAACGCTCAGGCCAGCTTCGGCGCCGATCATCCCGACAACATTAGACATTGTCGCACTGGCAGCAGTTGCGACCATCCCTGCAACGCTGTCCAGACTATGACTGCTATGCGGGAGCGTGTCATTCGTTGGAACACCAACACCCTGCATCTGCGCGGAGACGCCAAGCAAGGCGGGACGCGACGTGACCAGGCGCTTGAGCGCGGAGATAAGATACGTGAAGACGCGTGCGTTGCCACTGCCGCCGGAGTCACTGTCACCGGCAGAGGCGTCGTAGCTCTGCCAGACGCCGCGCATGAACTCGACATCACTACAAAGCCTGTACACGCAGAAGATGAGCACGCAGTCCAAGGTGAGATTGAGAAACAGTGGCGTACGCGCGCATGATTTCCATCGCGAGCACCTTCATCCATCCGGGTCGAGCCTCAGCAGCCTCGACTTCACCAGCGACTATCTTGATGAGAAGCATGAGGAATACCTCAGCTTCCGTTGAGAGGTTGGACGAAAATTGTTTGAGAAGGAGAAAGACGACGCGGGTGCCACGAAGTGTGAGCGGAAAAGTGGAGCGCTCGGAGAGCGTTTTGAGGAGCAGAGGAGAGAGGTGGTGCCGCAGGAGGAGCAGGAGCTCAGAATGCTACTCGCATGTAAGACTGACACGTGTAAAAACGAGAGAAACGTCGCACACCTTGCGAAATAGGTCGTGATAATTCGTGAGTACGCTCTCGATAAGCTCGAGAGCAAATGTCTTGTGGAGGTACTCCAGTTGTAGGAACTGTGGGCGCTCGCCATTTCCTAGAAGACACAAGTCCTCGAAGATGGCGAATGCGTCGCGTGCTGCGAGCCCCAGCGTCTGGGTCGTCCCATCTGGGAGAGTGATCGGCTCGAGCTCGTTGGCGTGGAGCAGACGGCGATCTTCCTCGACGACTTTGTCAACTACGAACATGACGAGTTGTCGTAGAGTAGCGGCCGCGGTAGACGATACGACTGCAGTCCTTGATTCGTGCAGCTTGAAGCAGAGCAGCAGCGCCTGGGCATACTGTCAGTTAACCAAGCACCCCCAACGATGCAAGACTAAACACTCACATCGGCGAGCAGCCTCCCGTGTATCGCAGGGAAATTCGTGATAAGGGAGAGTAAGGTCTGGAGTATCTTGAGCTGTATGTCGACGCCTTGTGTCATGCAATCGTTGATTGTCTGGATGACGGCGGGGAGTGAGGAGAGTGAAATGGCGCGAAGGGCAATGAGACGTTGGAGCGAGCCGAGGGAGATCGTGATCACTTTCGCGTTTTTCGTGGCGCATCCCATGAAGACGGGGCGGAGGAGGTCGTCAGCATGCCGGCCATCTGCGGTTACGGGCAAGAGCGGGTCAGCCATGTCGAATCAACTCGGTCACTCGACACTCGCAGCCCATTTTCCATTGTGTGTCCAGAAAGAGGGAACGTACCAGAAGCCAAATTAGTGGTTAACTGTTCTGGAGAGGATCTTAGGAGAGCAAGAGACTTTTCCGCAGCCTGCACGATGGGGACCACGACCAAAATGAGATCCAAAGAAACATAGAGAGTACGTGTACACGACGCACCTCGCGGACCTCTGGGTGTTTCCTCCTCGTCTCGCTGGCCAGTGACTTGACAAATTCAAGTAAGAGAAAGGGGAATAAAGACAAGTGAGCGATGCACCTGAAGCTCTGTAACGAGAAGAGAAAGGGAACTCATGAATCCAACTCGAGAGGGGCTCAGCCTGACTTAGATCCAACAGGGCCACTACTACGATACGTTACGGTAAGACTGTATACTGCAGGGCCAGTAAATCTGTCACGTGATGGCTACTGGCCGAGTCAAATGTGCCGAGCTGTAGCCTGAATGCTCAGGGCGCTCTCAGCTGGAGCTGATTGATGGTAGCTTTTTCCTTCCAGAATGTTTTTTGATGCACCCATCACGTTCCTTCCACCATGCAAACAATCTTATTCACCTGAGACCTACCCTCTCTTTGAGGGGAGTGTCATTGTCCGGCAAATAGACCGACATATTAGATAATCATAATATTATCGTAGTTAAACGGTTATCTATGAATGGCTGCCCGCCTCCGTAAATCTCTATACCCCCATTTCTGGGACCGGCACCAGTGAGAATGCATTCGCACACTTGGCTGGTGCCGCGACCATTTCGCCGCCGGACCGTGACAGGCTCTTACCCTTCGGCGTATGCTCCGCGCTCAGACAAGAACTCTGCAACCCTGTGCTCTCCAGTTAACGTCGCTAGTTGTCTTGGAGTCCGCCCACTGGAGTTGCGAACATCCAAATCTGCACCACGCTCTACTAAGAGCATGCAAATGCGGACGTCCCCTCTCTCCGATGCAATATGCAATGCAGTGTACCGGTGCCGGTTTTTTGTATTCACATCAGCACCATGGTCGAGTAACAATCGCGTTACCTCCAGATATCCATAACGTGACGCTCTCTGAAGCGGGGTATTGCCGCCTCTGGTTTGCGAGTTCACGTGCGCACCGCGCTCAATCAGTAATTTTGCCACCTCCAATCTCCCGTTGGCCGATGCGATGGACAATGCGGTCGTGCGACTACTGTCCGTTTCATCGACATCCGAACCTTGGTCAAGTAATGACCGTACGATGTCGAGCTGTCCATCTTCTGACGCGATGCAAAGTGGGGGCGGCTCATCTGAGGAGAGCCGCGTCACCTTTCTTCCAGGTTCAAGTTTTTGTAGCGGCTGAACAGATCTACTGGGGGGCCTATTTCGTGGATGGGGGATTGACATAGACGGCGTCACCACGCCGTCCAGAGACATTGCACCTTCGATGTGTCCGGATAGGAAGTTTGCAGCCTCGAGTCTCCCATTGTCGAATGCCAGGTCCAAGGGCGACTTCCCGTCGTCATCACATGTGTTGAAATCGGCGCCACTGTCGAGAAGGAGCTTCACGATGTCAAGATAGCCTTTGCCTGCTGCTGAATGCAACGGGGTATGGTATTTGTGATTTGGGGAATCCACGTCTGCGCCTGCTTCAATTAAGAGCCGGACGACGTCCAAATGTCCGTTTTCCGAAGCTACATTCACTGGGGTGTAGCCGTCCCAGGATCTAGGGTTCAGATTCGCCCCGTGCTGGATTAGTAGCCGTGATATCCCCGCATCTCCCATGGAGGAAGCCATTGTCAATGGAGTCACGTGTTCACGTGTTAGAAGGTCGACATCTACGTTGTGCCCGAGTAACAACCGCACTATGTCAATGTGTCCGTCTAATGATGCATAGTGCAGTGGATTTAACCCCGCGCCATTCAGGACATTTACATCGGTGCCACACCGAAGAAGCGAGCATCCAATATCAATGTCGCCAACCTCGAATGCTGCGATCCATGAAATCCCGTACCACCCACCCTTGGCATCAATATCCCCTGGGTAGGTCGCAATCAAGCGTTCTATAAGCCACCGGAGACGACAAAGTATGGCGTAATATAATGGGGGGGCCTCTGGCAGCCTTGGGTGCTTCGTAGGCGTAGGTTCTCGCCATGGGTCGTCAATATCGTGTATCCAGACCCATGTAGAGAAGTGTGGCCTCTCTCGGTCGAACAACCGTTCCGTGGCATCCCGGATCGTCGATGACACATCCTCGAACCCGCCGTGTTCGAACCAGTGTCGTGCCGCGTACTCAGCAAGCGGGAAGTTCCGAATACTCTCTTTGTCGACGCGGTCACCGAGCTGAAGTAAGTAACCAAGGCAGGCTTGGGCGAGAGTGGCGTGTGATAAGTGAGGGGTGATGTGAAAGCGAGAAAGATCGTCGGTTGCGGTCGCAAGGCGACCCGATGTCAGGAATTCCTTCACGGAAAAGTGGGAAAACTGAACGATTCGAGACCCGTTCACATTGACGATGGTGATGAGACTGGAGCACGCAGAGAGTACAGCTTCTTCCGCATCGCCTAGTCGCCAGCCCGTGTTAAACTGTGGAAGTGCTCCTGGATCGAACCGGACTGCCAGGATCTCGGCAAGCTCCTCGACGCGAAGTGGTCTAACAGATACCGCGATACATTGGAGGAGTCTGTGTGCGAACTGTCGCTTCACTTTGTCGATCCTACGTAACATGTGTTCGTATGTTTCGTCTAATGTCTCTGGCAAGCGGTCCAAAATACTATTGATGCTGGCGGGGAAGCATCGACGCAAGATGTCCAACAGGCAGTAGACCCATCTGAACCTGTGGCATTTATTAAGCGGCAATCCGGAGAAGCCATGAGAGGAATCGCTTACATGCCGTCTGCTTTCTCCGAGAGTCTATCAATAACCAGCTGCCTATTTTCGGCTGTCCATCTTCGCATAGTGCGATCAGAGTGCACGAATGATATGATGTATCCCGAGATATCTGCCATTTGGCCGCTCTCTTCGTGAAGCGAAACACGGAACATTGCCAACGGTCCAAGAATGGTCTGAATGTCGATCTCCGGACGACTTGAGATGCATATATGTACATTCGGAAGTCGCAAACCGACAAGGTGCTCCAATAATTGAAGCACATTCTCACGAGCGGTGGGAGTTCCAGAGATGTTAGGGGACTCGTCGAGAGCGTCTATGATGATGTACGTCGCCGGCTGTCCTGGGACCTCGAGCATGTCTGTCAGACATTGGGAGAGGGCGTCGTCTGAAGGTTGCTGTGCTCCTTCGTCGTGGTCCAAATAGAATTGAGAGAAAATACGATGGCAGGGATCAGACCGGGCGCTAAGTTGGAAGAGGAGGGAGGAGAGGAGATCACGCCGATGTTGCTTCTGAGTGTCCCTGAAGTCGAAGAAAAAATAGGCCATCAAAGCAAGTCCTGCCTTGCGCATCCTGTCGATTCGTCGGATGATTGCGGACCTAGGAGTGTGCGTGAATATCCACGATCGAAGGCGATGAAACGCCGCGTACATCAAAATGGTTTTCCCGGAGCCCGCTACAGCGAGGGAAAGGCATCAGGATGGTCGCGAGCTCAATATTGGAAACGCACGTTTTCCATGAATCCACAACAGTGAATCCTTCGTGTTCCACTCGGCGAAGATGCTTCCCTCGCAGAACCACGTCGCAGTTCCATCTTGATGGATTTCACACGCAATGTTATAGTTAGGTGATGGATCCGGAGGGGTGAGCCAACTCCGGGACTCCCTTTGCAAGCGATCACCTGTACCCAACATTAGCGCCACGGGACCAAATTGTAGAATGGATAAATAACGAACGCTTCATCTTGTTTATATCGTTCGAAATCTTTTCCATCATATCTACGGTAGTCATCAGGTTCCGCGACGCTGATTCCGAACACACAAGAAGCTCACCCAGTGCCCTCCAGATGCCGTTCACCGATACCTTTCCGTCTAGACAACTCCTCATTTGAACGCCAATTACTACCCGTGAACCTTTGCGTACCGCTTATGACCTCCTTGACATTATTCACAAGTCCGTAGACAATTTCGAGCGTCTGGGCCATGGTCATCCGACTTTCCTCCTGGGTGAGACGGTCCAACCTGCGTAGGACGCCCTCGATCTCGCTTTCTCCTAGTAGCTTCTTTGCGAATTTCTCTGCGCAACGTTGAGCCTTCACATATCTTAGAGGCGGATCTACTTACTGAATCTACCCTGCTTAACCTGTTTGGTAGCGAGAGCGAGGACGGAAAGCAATTCGACCATTATCTTGACGCTGATCTCCCTCATTGGATCAGTCAAGGGGAGATCGGTGTATATTTGAAGGCGTTTGAGAAAGTTTCCGAGGCATTCAAACAAGTCTACGAGGGCATCGTAGCTCGAGCTGACACTACCGGCTGTCTGCAGTATTCAAATATGACGAAGTTGAAGTTGGAGAAGGTAATTGGATACGTACTGCGATGAGGACATCCACTCCAGCAAAGATCGCCTTTGCCGGTTCGAACGGAACCTGTTCACGGTAACAGAATTGGTAAATAAATAAAAAGTGAACAGATTTCAGCTCACTAAGGTAACGGATGCGCCGAGAACAGCAGATAAGCTGTGGACAACGTAGACTACCGGGCGAAGCCAATTGAGTAACTTCCGATTTCCGTCGCGAAAGTCTTTGAATTCATTGGCCTTGTCCTCGAGTACCTTAAGGACATCATCGGGAGAGCCGCAAGATCGAAGGCCGTCGGCAAGGGGATGGGTAGCGAGATCTATCCCAACCTGCTTGCTGTAGTCTGCGAGAGCTGCATCGAGGATGGGTTGAAACGACATGGCGGGAATTGTGCACAGTTTCACGCAGTTATGTCCGAAGGTGGTAGTACGAAATGGGTGATAAAAATACTCGCAGCGGGCACTCGTCCTGCCAGGCGACCGTCCTTGAAATATTCTGGCCTTCTAGGTTAGATGCGAGATTTTACGATGTGAAACGGTCTCAAAGCAAATTGTCTTGCATCATTGACGGTTCTGACCATCAAATTGCATCAAACCTAGTACACCAGCTCTGCGATTTCCGAAGACAGTCCTATTGTGGGGCGGTACAATCATGATGGAATGGAAGGTCTTGGTGATACTGTATGGCCGATTTCGGGCGTGAGCGCTTGAGCACTTGAGCTTGATCGCTTGAATAGGTAGCGAGCCCACTTACAGTAATTCGAAAAGTGAGAAGTACTAAAGATCAAAGAGTGCCGCTGTTCGTAAACGATCAACTTGGAGTACCCTGGCCAAGTCCCTGGCCCTGGAAAGCAACTCGGGTAACGCCGGTGAGGATTCAGCTCCCGGGGCCGGCACTCGCCGACCCGAGTCGGTATTTCGGTTGCATCCCTCGCACCGCCCCGCAGCCACTACGGAAACACGTCCGCACGCGCCGCTGGCGCCCACACTTGCTCGGTGATGAGACATGCGGTGCTTGACATGACAAGTTAGATTGTGCGAGAGGGAATTCCGCCAGGTGTGAATAGACTTTTTCTTTTACATAGGGCTATCCGTGTCGTGCGCAGCACCACGAGATAACCATTGGCGAGAGGCCTCAGCCAGTAAAGGGAGATATGTGGCCCTCAACGAGGTGCGTGGCTGTTTGAATCGATTGTCGCATGACTTACCTTCATGCGGGCAGCTAAGATGCCAGGTGACCGGTGACTCGCTCAACATTACCATCGGCGTCCGAGTCGCCCAAGGCAACTACCATCGACGCAGCCCTCGGAATGTGCCCTGTCCCCACCCAGCAACACCGATCCAACCCGCCAACCCGCCGTCTCCTTTTTCTCTCCGACCCTCGCTTGCAACTATCCTCGCGGGCGTCCTGACGCTGGCCGCGTCGATCAAATGAGCACGAGTTATCGCAACCAGTTTCTGTGGGAGCTGTGTGCGTTCAAGTTCGACCACTAGCATGAGGTAGACCACAGGTTTAACTAACCCGTCAAGTCGTCTCTGCCTCTGCTGCGAGGACATGCTCGGCGGCCCTGCCGTGAGTGTCACGATGGCCGAGGAGACGCAGCGGGTACGGCTTGGCGGTCTGAGAGCACGGAAATGGGATGGAGCTTGGCTGCTCAGGCCTCAGGGATGGAACTTGCTCAGGCTCTCAGCTAGAGCCCCGAGCTGTCGTCCTGCCAGATACTACTAGTTTTAGCCCATTGCACCCTGCTTGCTTGGTCAGTGGCAGTGGCAACACGAGTTGACCTGGGAATGTCCTTCCGAATAACGACTCTTCTCACTTCCTTTCGACACTGACCATAGCAACACGGAGAAAAGGGGACACGGAAACAAGATTTAATGGATGATACAATTACTGTACGTGCAACAAGTCCTTGTGTTAAACAAAAATGAGTAGTAGCAACAAAAAAAAGAGGAAACAGCAATGCGTATAGGTACGGATGTGCGACAGACAGATATCACAGGGGCTGGACACGATTGCGCTGCAAGGTGACGGGCTTCCCACCAGCGGCACCGCTGGCGTTCGCGTTACTACCCTCAGCAGGACTCGTCGACACGGCCGCGGCAGCAACGGCGGGTTTCAGGCGCTTCGCAAGCGAGTCCTCAGTGGCCACCTCGCCCTCCTCGGGCGGCATCGGGAAAACCCTACCCTGTAAATCCCGTCAAAGTTAGCGCTAAGCCCATTAACCGCCCTAAAATGGGACTAAGCGCAGGTGGTGATAATTTTCTATTCAGTGAACTAAAAATTTCCGCTAATTACACCAAAATTTTGGCACACGTGTCTATCAAGGAAATGAAGGAATAGATTGACATAGAAGTTGTTGCATTCCTCGAGCACTGTTGAGCTTTGTCAATGCCGGGGCACAACGGGACCAAAAACTGGAACAATTGGACACTACGTAGCCCTAGTAATAGCTCAATTTTCTAGTGACTAGTTACCCCACCGTGTCCTCTGGTTATTGCAGTCGTCTTCGTCGCCTTGCCGTCGTCACTGTTGTTGCTTCCCTGTTGGGGTTATTGTCATTGAGGTTGTCGTCGTCCGAGTCGGGGTTGCCGTCACTGGGGTTGTCGTCGTCAGCGTTGAAGTCTTCGGGTTTGCTATCGTCGGCCAGTTGTTGGGGTTGCTGTTGTTGTTGCGTTTGTCGATTCGCCGTTGTCATCGTCGTTGTCATCGGGGTCGCCTCACCGTCGTTGTAGTCGCTTCGAGGTTGCGGTCGTCAAGGTCGCGTCGTTGTTGTCACCGATGTCGTCGCATTATCTTCATCACCGTCGTGGTCGTGGTAGCAGCTGTCTTTGTTGCTTCGCCGTGGGCTCTTCTCGTTTTTGCTATTGTCGCCTCGCCGTCGTCGTTGTCGCGGTCGTTGTCGTAGTCACCGCCATCGCGATTCGCACGGGCTTCATCTTGCATTGGTGGAGTACCTCAGTGGTGGCGGTGTAATGGTGGTGGTTGGGTCATATGCCGCGGCATCATGTGGCAGTGAATTGGTCGGGGTTGGGGTCATACGCGGCGTCGTGGAGGTGAGAGTCGCAGACTCTGCCCAAGACCACGGTAAGTAAATTGACGGACTCTTCGCCACCGTTCGATGCCAAGGGAGAGAACGCAGAGCTGCCGTACCCTTGTAGCTCCATTGGTTCCACATAGGTGAATTACTGTCTGCGACCAGCCCATGGGTCATACCCGCATCTACTTGCGCTGAAAGCATGCTTTGCATCAGTAGTCTGTGGTCAACGTCAACGATGACATCCTTCAGCGCGTCCATATCGAGTGCGACATCAAAGCTAACTCACCAACATGACGTTTGCTGCGATACCGTGGCAGTCGTCCCTCTCTTACAGCAGCGGCCTCCATGAGAATCTCGAGTCTCCTCGAACTTGAAAGATGTCTGCATTAGGGCCCCGTGTTCGCGCGGTTAACACTGTTGAGTGATGGCCATTAGCAAACTGGGTGAATCATTAGGTCACAAATTGAGGTCGTGTGCGGTACACAGTGGAGGAGTACCCCGGCAGCGGCGCCGTCGAGACCGCACGTAGAGTGCCTCTGAGCGACGGCATCGGAGTCGTCACTGTCGGAATTGCGCGCGACCGAGTCATCCTCGCGGTCGTTAAAGTAGTGAGCCTGTGATTGTCCGCATCATTGCACGCCCCACGACAGCAAGAAGACGGCGAGCACGACGGCGCCAAAGAAGGAACCTGACGTAGCTAGTCGGCTTCAGCGCTGCGTGCAGGTGTAGTACTGTATGTGCTGATGAGGAAATACTGGGGTGACTTCTTGGGTGACTTAACGAAAAAAACGAGTCGCGTTCATTTGTTTGTTGATTGCTCCGATCGTGGGAATATTTTCCATGGGAAGCTTTTTCCCGTCCCCCGCGTGTTGCCAGCTGTTCATGCACATTCATGTCCCATTGTCACGTCCGCTCCGTCTACTTGTCATTCAAGGCAGCAAACTCAGCGTCCTAGCGGCCTCATCAAATACCTATTCATACTGACCCAAGGCAACCAAGGACGCCGCCGCCACTGACGTGCAAGCCCAGGGAAAAATAAGTTTTTATCTAATGTAGCTACAATGTACTGACCGTGATCGCAGGCACTTATACATAACTGCTACACCCCTGACTGGAGCTGTCCGCCCACAGCACACCCTTCGATGTACCGCCCACCCCAGTCATCACCACGTCGTCAAAACTGGTTGTAAGTCTGCAATTTCTTGAACACATTCCCCCCTTGCACACTCCACTAATTTGTAGTTATTACTCTTTTATGAACCAGTGTGTGCGTGCCACACATATTTGGAGGACTCGACCGGCGTTGCTACCCACAAAGCCCTACTCGCCCCGAAAATAAAACAAAAACAAAAGTGAGTATGGTTGTCATCTGGTTCAGCTTACGACGTGCTGACAGTGCACGCCGGCATAGCACAACACCTACCATTGACGTCGTCACCACCAAAGTCATTGCCCTAGGTGGACCTCATTCCACGTCACTGCCACTGCCGCTGGGGGCTGAAGTGAGCTCTACACACCCACGAAACGATGCAGCCACAGTAGGGTGTAGTGCAAGTAACGACGGCGGTAAGGTAGCTGTGATGACAGCAAGGCAACCATGGTGACCACCACACCAGAGCGACAGTGAATGCATCCACGACGACAGTGAGGACAACATGGCGGCGCAACGATGACCACAGCAACGTCAGTGGAGCCCATGCAATCTAGTAAGTACTTAATCATCGTTACAGTTCCGGCATTGAAACTTATCACTGGCGTCTCATAGTCTTTATACCCAGGATTACAGTATACCTCATTTAGCCTCCGTCTAGTCATTTCTTAGCTACTTGTTTAGCCTACTTTAGCTGTAATTTTTGGCCAAATGATCACCAATTTTAATGTCAAATTTAAAGTGTCTGAGCTCAAACTTAGCTACAATTTAGCATTAATTGAGAGGGGGGATAGTGGGTGACTTCCCATAAGCGTACATCCTACATTTTCCTATCCTACATGTATTCGGAGTTATTTAGGATCCGCTTAGGTTAGGATAGGATTGGGTGCTAACCATAAGACCCTCAGACCAAAGTTATGCCGGACTCCCGATGTGATCGTCGCCAATTGCACCTAGATACGGAAATCACGATGGCTCTTTCGTTGAGACCTGAGAGGCAATAGCACATGTCGACGCTTTGAGGTCAAGAGCACGCTTGCTGTCGTACATGGGTCTTGAGGTAAAGTGAAGAAGCTGGATAAGTCAAACAGCGTCGCTAACAGTCGCGCGGGCCTCCATGGGGCGCGAAGTGTCGTATGCGGGCGCGCGGCGAACGCGCGTGCGTTGCTGTCGAAGGGCTAAGGGCGCGCATGAGTGCAGCGAGGTCGGGAATGGAAACAGTGAACTACACAGATCCCCGCTACGAATGAGGGTAGTTGCAAACGGTCGCACATGCTTCGGCGCGGCGCGAAACTTCGCAGAGATGGCCGCTGGGATTGGGGTCGCATCGGGTTTGAGTTGCAAAGGACGCGTGCGAGTGCAGCGCGCTGGGGAACGCGAGGGACGAACTACACCGAGCTCTGAAGTTCAAAAGCTGAAGCTGAAGCGCTGAAGGGGAAAGTCTATTACTTGAAACTGGGTTGTAGAGTAACCTGTATACCGCATATACCGCCACACTTTCATGGCCACTGGCAGCACAAGGCCAAAACCGGAGGGCCCGAGAGAGTTCACACATTTTTCGCGAAATTGTTGCTCAGCTTTCCGAGATTTTTGCCTCGATTTGGCATAAATTCCGTACTCCGACGTGGTGTAGGACTTAGAAAGGCCCCCCCCCCCCTTTCTAACTCCATCCAGTCGTCTAGGATTGTTGTTGCTGAGGTCGGAGCACATTTCATCAAGATTTATCCCCCGATTTCAGGCACAACGATTTAGGATACGAAAATGTAGGATGTAGGCTTATGGGAAGTCACCCAGTAAAAGCGACAAATGGGCGCTTATGTGCTAATTAGTGCTAATTAGCACTAATTAGCAGGGTAGGGTTTTCCCGATGCGCCACTCACTCGCGCGTCCTCTTCGCCGCAGCACCCATGATGGCGACCCCGCCAGCGCCACCCGCAGTGCTCGAGGCAGGCACACCTGCTCCACGGCCAGTGCTGGGCGCCGCGGCGCCACGGATACCGATTTTCCCTCCCCGCGGCGCACCTCGCCCACGACCATGCAACGGTTGACCTGCTCCTGCAGCAGCAGCGGCTGAAGTACTACTAGCTGTGGCGCCCGGAACGGAAGGTTTGCGCGTCGGAGGGACTCCCGCACGAGCTGGGGCTGATGTTGTTGGAGACGGGACAGAGGACGGGGCGGTGGTGGTCGGAGACGTGGCTGGTGGCGCGGATGCGGATGGTGTTGTTAACTCAACTGGGACGACCCCGGCCTTTTTCCACTCCTCGATCTGCGACTCGAGCTCTTTGACCTTGTTCTGCGCCCGAATCAGCGCCGTATCCTTCAGCCTCAACTTCATCGTGCCCTCCAGCCAGCCGCTCTCAATTGCTTCTCAATGTCGGCCTGGTGTTTCATTCTCTGCTCTGCGTCCTTGGCGGCCAAAGCAGTTGCGACCGCCGCGTCGATGGTTGCCTTTTGTTCTTCCGCCGTGGGGGAGGCTGGTGCGTGCCGTGGTCGTCGCGGCTTCGAGCTCCTCGCAGTGCTTCGCGACCAGGCGTTCTTCCAGAGCCCGCAATTCCTCGGCGTGCTGCTTGCTAAGTTCCTCGGACGCTGCCGATGGAGCGCTGCGCAGTTCAGTCGTAGCTTTGTCCACCGCGGCCTTGATCGCAGCGTCCTGTTCCTCCGTCGCCCTCTGCCGCGCCATCTGTTGATCACGTATCCGAGCACCGAGTTTTTCCTGTAGGATTTCAGAGTAAGCCAGAGGCGAGACGACGCGACGAGTTTGTAAACTACATTGGACATCCGGAGGCCACGTTCGGCTTCCTTGAGCTTCTCTGCCTCCTCTCGGGCGACCTAAAGGGATATGAGCACGACCAAGTGTAGAGTCCGCGGTCACGCTACCTTGGCCTGCGAAAGAGCCTCATCACGGTCCTCGACGAGATCTGCCTTTTCGCTCTCCCAATCGTCCTTCACGGCTTTGGCTTCCGTCGCCTCTGAGCTGGACTTGTTCCATGCCTCCTTTTCTGTAAGAAGCTGGTCTCGCTCCTGCGTAAGAGTAGCCTATAAACCCCTGTTAGAAAAATGCATCGGTTAGGCAAGTGAAATACGCTACAAGACGAGACTAGATAATCGTAATATTATCGTAGCCAAACGGTTATCTATGAATAATATTTGTAAGCAGATGACACTCTCCGGACCTCCTATAGTACGCTCACACTATCCGGCTTCCCGCCTCCGTAAATCTCTATAACCCCATTTATCGGACCGGCACCAGTGAGAATGCATTCTCACATTTGGCTGGTGCCGCGAGCGACCATTTCGCCGCCGGACAGGCTCTTACCCTTCGGCGTATGCTCCGCGCTCAGACAAGAACTCTGCAACCCTGTGCTCTCCACTTAACGTCGCTAGTTGTCTTGGAGTCCGCCCACTGGAGTTGCGAACATCCAAATCTGCACCACGCTCTACTAAGAGCATGCAAATGCGGAGGTCCCCTCTCTCCGATGCAGCATGCAATGCAGTGGACCGGTGCCGGTTTTTTGTATTCACATCAGCACCATGGTCGAGTAACAATCGCGTTACCTCCAGATATCCATAAGCTGACGCTTTCAGAAGCGGGGTATTGCCGCCTCTGCTTTGCAAGTTCACGTACGCACCGCGCTCAATCAGTAATTTGGCCACCTCCAATCTCCCGTTGGCCGATGCGATGGACAATGCGGTTATGCGACTACTGTCCGTTTCATCGACATCCGAACCTTGGTCAAGTAATGACCGTACGACGTCGAGCTGTCCATCTTCTGACGCGGTGTAAAGTGGCGGCGGCTCATCTGAGGAGAACTTCACCTTTCTTCCACGTTCAAGTTTTCGTAGCGGCTGAACAGAACTACTGGGGGGCCTATTTCGTGGATGGAGGATTGACATAGACGGCGTCACCACGCCGTCCAGAGACATTGCACCTTTGATGTGTCCGGATAGGAAGTTTGCAACCTCGAGTCTCCCATTGTCGAATGCCAGGTCCAAGGGCGACTTCCCGTCGTCATCACATGTGTTGAAATCGGCGCCACTGTCGAGAAGAAGCTTCACGATGTCAAGATGGCCTTTGCCTGCTGCTGAATGCAACGGGGTATGGTATTTGTGATTTGGGGAATCCACGTCTGCGCCTGCTTCGATTAAGAGCCGAACGACGTCCAAATGTCCGTTTTCCGAAGCTACATTCAGTGGGGTGTAGCCGTTCCAGGATCGAGAGTTCACATTCGCCCCGTGCTGGATTAGTAGCCGTGATATCCCCGCATCTCCGACGGAGGAAGCATATGTCAATGGAGTCACGTGGTCAGGTGTTAGAAGGTCGACATCTACGTTGTGCCCGAGTAACAACCGCACTATGTCAATGCGTCCGTCTGATGATGCGTCGTGCAGTGGACCGGACCCCCCGCCATCCAGGACATTTACATCGGCGCCACACCGAAGAAGCGAGCATGCAATGTCAATGTCGCCAACGTCGAATGCCGCGATCCATGAAATCCGGTGAAACCCGCCCCTGGCATCAATATCCCCTGGGTAGGTTGCAATCAGGTGTTCTACCAGCCACCGGAGACGACAAAGTATGGCGTAATATAAGGGGGGAGCCTCTGGCGGCCTGGGGTTCTTTGTAGGCGTAGGTTCGCGCCATGGGTCGTCAATATCGTGTATCCAGACCCATGTAGAGAAGTGTGGCCTCTCTCGGTCGAACAACCGTTCCGTGGCATCCCGGATCATCGATGACACATCCTCGAACCGGCCGTGTTCGAACCAGTGTCGTGCCGCGTACTCAGCAAGCGGAAAGTTCCGAATACTCTCTTTGTCGACGCGGTCACCGAGCTGAAGTAAGTAACCAAGGCAGGCTTGGGCGAGAGTGGCATGTGCTAAGTGAGGGGTGATGTGAAAGCGAGAGAGATCCTCGGTTGCGGTCGCAAGACGATCCGACGTCAGGAATTCCTTCACGGAAAAGTGGGAAAACTGAACGATTCGAGACCCGTTCACGTTGACGACGGTGATGAGACTGGAGCACGCAGAAAGTACAGCTTCTTCCGCATCGCCTAGTCGCAAGCCCGTGTAAAACTGTGGGAGGGCCCCTGGATCGAACCGGACTGCCAGGATGTCCGCAAGCTCCTCAACGCGAAGTGGTCTAACAGATACCGCGATACATTGGAGGAGTCGGTGTGCGAACTGTCGCTTCACTTTGTCGACTCTACGTAACATGTGTTCGTATGTTTCGTCCAATGTCTCTGGCAAGTGGTCCAGAATGGCATGGATACTTGCGGGGAAGCATCGACGCAAGATGTCCAACAGGCAGTAGACCCATCTGAACCTGTGGCATTTATTAAGCGGCAATCCGGAGAAGCCATGAGAGGAATCGCTTACATGCCGTCTGCTTTCTCCGAGAGTCTATCAATAACCAGCTGCCTATTTTCGGCTGTCCATCTTCGCATAGTGTGATCAGAGTGCACGAATGATATGATGTATCCCGAGATATCTGCCATTTGGCCGCTCTCTTCGTGAAGCGAAACACGGAACATCGCCAACGGTCCAAGAATGGTCTGAATGTCGATCTCCGGACGACTTGAGATGCATATATGTACATTCGGAAGTCGCAAACCGACAAGGTGCTCCAATAATTGAAGCACATTCTCACGAGCGGTGGGAGTTCCAGAGATGTTTGGGGACTCGTCGAGAGCGTCTATGATGAAGTACGTCACCGGCTGTCCTGGGACCTCGAGCATGTCTGTCAGACATTGGGAGAGGGCGTCGTCTGAAGGTTGCTGTGCTCCTTCGTCGTGGTCCAAATAGAATTGAGAGAAAATATGATGGCAGGGATCAGACCGGGCGCTAAGTTGGAAGAGGAGGGAGGAGAGGAGATCACGCCGATGTTGCTTCTGAGTGTCCCTGAAGTCGAAGAAAAAATAGGCCATCAAAGCAAGTCCTGCCTTGCGCATCCTGTCGATTTGTCGGATGATTGCGGACCTAGGAGTGTGCGTGAATATCCACGATCGAAGGCGATGAAACGCCGCGTACATCAAAATGGTTTTCCCGGAGCCCGCTACAGCGAGGGAAAGGCATCAGGACGGTCGCGAGCTCAATATTGGAAACGCACGTTTTCCATGAATCCACAACAGTGAATCCTTCGTGTTCCACTCGGCGAAGATGCTTCCCTCGCAGAACCACGTCGCAGTTCCATCTTGATGGATTTCACACGCAATGTTATAGTTAGGTGATGGATCCGGAGGGGTGAGCCAACTCCGGGACTCCCTTTGCAAGCGATCACCTGTACCCAACATTAGCGCCACGGGACCAAATTGTAGAATGGATAAATAACGAACGCTTCATCTTGTTTATATCGTTCGCAATCTTTTCCATCATATCTACGGTAGTCATCAGGTTCCGCGACGCTGATTCCGAACACACAAGAAGCTCACCCAGTGCCCTCCAGATGCCGTTCACTGATACCTTTCCGTCTAGACAAACTCCTCATTTGAACGCCAATTACTACCCGTGAACCTTTGCGTACCGTTTATGACCTCCTTGACATTATTCACAAGTCCGTAGACAATTTCGAGCGTCTGGACCATAGTCATCCGACCTTCCTCTTGGGTGAGACGGTCCAGCCTGCGTAGCACGCCCTCGATCTCGCTTTCCCCTAGAAGCTTCTTCGCGAATTTCTCTGCGCAACGTTGAGCCTTCACATATCTTAGAGGCGGATCTACTTACTGAATCTACCCTGCTTAACCTGTTTGGTAGCGAGAGCAAGGACGGAAAGCAATTCGACCATTATCTTAACGCTGATCTCCCTCATTGGAGGAGTCAAGGGGAGATCGGTGTATATTTGAAGGCGTTTGAGAAAGTTTCCGAGGCATTCAAACAAGTCTACGAGCGCATCGTAGCTCGAGCTGACACTACTGGCTGTCTGCAGTATTCAAATACGAAGAAGTTGAAGTTGGAGAAGGTAATTGGATACGTACTGCTATGAGGACATCCACTCCGGCAAAGATCGCCTTTGCCGGTTCGAACGGAACCTGTTCACGGTAACAGAATTGGTAAATAAATAAAAAGTGAACAGATAGAAATTTCAGCTCACTAAGGTAACGGATGCGCCGAGAACAGCAGATAAGCTGTGGACAACGTAGACCACCGGGCGAAGCCAATTGAGTAACTTGCGATTTCCGTCGCGAAAGTCTTTGAATTCATTGGCCTTGTCCTCGAGTAGCTTCAGGACATCATCGGGAGAGCCGCAAGATCGAAGGCCGTCGGCAAGGGGATGGGTAGCGAGGTCTATCCCAACCTGCTTGCTGTAGTCTGCGAGAGCTGCATCGAGGATGGGTTGAAACGACATGGCGGGAATTGTGCACAGTTTCACGCAGTTATGTCCGAAGGTGGTAGTACGAGATGGGTGATAAAATACTCGCAGCGGGCACTCGTCCTGCCAGGCGACCGTCCTTGAAATATTCTGGCCTTCTAGGTTAGATGCGAAATTTTACGGTGTGAAACGGTCTCAAAGCAAATTGTCTTGCATCATTGACGGGTTTGACCATCAAACCTAGTACACCAGCTCTGCGATTTGCGAAGACAGTCCTATTGTGGGGCGGTACAATCATCAAGACAATCATGATCATGGGCGCATCAGCAAAAAACCCTAAAA
>JAKELH010000868.1:0-24339 GCA_021525015.1 Lactarius pseudohatsudake
CGCATCTGTCCCGAAGCTCAGGGCGCCGTCATGTCCCTGGAAGGTGAGTTATCTATTTTGTTCTATGACGCCGTGTAGCTGACGAAACCTCACCTTAAGCATATTTGCGATCCTACCCCGAACCTTCGTAAAAACATCCTTGACGTCACGCGAGACAGTGTAAACAGATGGTATGTAATATTCTGGTCTGCCTGTCTTCATAAGTTTTTGGAATCCTTGATCGCTGACAATCGAAAAAGGTCGCATGCTTTCCGATACCCAACGAACGATTTCGATCCTGAGCCGCATTCAGATAAGTAGATAGTTTTTTTTGATCGCCACGAACCTGATTTGAACTTTAGTATGTTGGCGATGGGAGTACACGACTTCTCCTTTTCCCTTCCACTCGAAGGCTGTGGTAAGTGATCCGTCTTTTTGCTTCTTGAAATTCTCTAACACTTTCCGAGCACTTTTTAGGTCCCTGCAAGCATCCGCAGCACGCAAGATCTCATCGCCCCAACACTGTCGCGCGTGCTTGCGAAGGTTTCCCGTCGAGTTCTGATCAGATGTATCAAGGTAACATCGAACAATTCTTCGATTTTGACCGTGTCCCCTACAATTTGATGCAGTGCAACTAAATTCGTGAACACGCCGACCGTTGACGGCCACAATGGATGGGATTGCCTCGAAGAACGCATAGATCGGAGATACCCATTCGTTAGACAGTCGTTCTGGTCAGGAGATTAGGTGACTTGTTTTAGTTTTCTGACAGTGTTTGTTTGACTCACAGCGTTGCCTCTCTGCAGTCTCGACACGATCGTCTTCATCTTCGTCTTCGTCTTCAGCTTCATCTTCGCCTTCATCATCAACTCCGGGGTCCTCGGGTATGGCAGCTAGATCATCTGACTCATTACTGTCACGCGCACCGGCAACCTCAAGACGGGCTCTCGAGTTTCGCGGTGAGTTATGCACTGGCACTGGTGTGCCCTCGTCCTCGGTGTCTTCAGCTGACGACTTCTTCTGCCGAGGTTTTATAGCCGCTGCCCGAGCAGCGTCAGAAGAACACTTCAGACGCTTGGTCACAGCATGGCTTTCGGCGCCTACAAAATTCTCATCGGTTATTCGCGAAGACACTGTTCGTTTCCGCTGTCCAAGTGGCATTGTAGGAGGTGCTGCAAGGTTGATGGAGTTGGGAAGCTTGGTGTTTATGGTAGTTGGCTTTCCGAATGTTTTCTCGTAGTGTAGGTACGCCGGCTAGCGGTGATTGTAATACTAGTGGTTCCTTGAAGATTCAGAAAACCCGCGAAACCCACACATTGGGTACGGGTCTGGCACGGGTACCGTGTGACCGACCCATACCCGTACCCGGTATGACGGGTAGCGTTTACCCGCACGGGTTTATAAACCCATGCTATGCACTAGGCGGGCTGGGTGCTCGCATGCAGCCGCGAGGTGTGAAGGCGGTGGGGGGGACCTCGATGAGGAGGGTGAAACTGTCCTGGCCTGCACCGGTTAGAGATGAACGAGAAAAAAGAAAAGAAAAAAAACGGAGCTTCGTATTTGCGTGAGGGGGAAGGGAGAGGGAAAGTGGGGCGAAAGTGCGTTCGAATTCGAACAAGTCGTGACGCGTGACGCGTGATGTGGCGCGCCCTCCCCTGCCACAAATTAAACTTCCGCCCGGAAGTCGCCCGAGCCTTACACCACTTTTTGTCTAAGTCAATTTGAGTGTGTGTCTGCACGAAATCACACATTTTCCTTAAATAATTCTGCTTCAAAAAATCACAGAATGTATAGGAGTGTATAGATATGAAAAATAATTACCAATTGTTACTACAACAATACAAAAAAACAAGGAATTTGATTTTTAAATAATATTGTTGCCAGTGCCAGCTAAGCTAATATTTCTGATATCTCAAGAAATAAAATAGATAAAACTATGAAAATATTTAGGGAGGTAGATCTTCTCAACTTCCAAGGGGTCCTCTGCTAACTCTAAGCAATACAATCAGCTATTCCTGATTTATTTGACCAACTCTGAGATCCTTCAGCCCAAGGGTTTGAGCTCTGGTTAAATAAATCAGGAATGGCTGATTGGATTGCTTATAGTTGGCAGAGGACCCCTTGGCTTTTAAGGAAAACCAGCTCCCCAAATAATTTCAGAGCTGATTTATTTCCCAAGATAGAAAATGTCAGCTTTACACCAAGTAGGAGTTCTTGGAAATAGGGAAAGCCAAGACACTTTTCATTGGGATCCCACTCAGTCATCTGGAAGCCTGTTTGATTTGGGCAACACTTAAGTCAGACAGAAACAGAACAGAAACCAAGCATGATTGATTCAGGGAACAATTTAGGAAATAAGGAGATCTTGGATGCAAAGGTGTAAGGAGTGAGGAAAGATGGGGTAAAAAGGTGATGTCTTGTTAGGCAGCAGTACCAGGGGTTTATATATGGTAGTGGATAGTCCTTGGGATGCCGCCATTGTCAGATGTTTGTGCGTGAATGTTAAGCAGATGATTGTTGGGTGATGTCAAGATGCGGGAGATGACGTATGGGTGGCAATGTGGTGGTATGTGTAGCTTGATGTGTAGCAAGTACGCTTGCATCATCCCATGTAAGTGCCAGTGCTTTAACTGAAGGGGACAGATATAGGGTGCAGTGCCAGTGGCCATGGACTTGAAAACTGGTCAAATTCAAGAATGGCTAGTCAGATCACTTAGAGTTGGCAGAGGATTCTGAGTCCTACTTCATTCTTGTGGATTCTGAGGGTATCTACCTCCCCAAATATTTTCATTTTTTTAGTGAGTAGACTAGAGTCATCTGGACAAGTGAATGGCTTATATTAGGGAAAACTAAACTAGTACTAGTACTACTCAGAAATGCAGTCCCCATCCCCTCCCCCTACAGTCATATTCCCCTTCACATATCCTTATCCCCATATCCCTCTCTTCCTCATTTAAGTTCCTGATGTTCCCCTCCCCCATACATATTCCCTTTCCCCATCCCCATCCCCATATTCCACATCCCCATGTCCCCCTTCTCTTTCCCATATTCCCTTTCCCCCATGTCCCCCTCCCCCTTCCCATATTCCCCTCTCCCTTGTCCCCCTCCCCATCCTCATATTCCCCTTCCCTTTATCCCCCACCCCATCCTCATATTCCCATTCCCCTCATCCCCCTCCCCCATCTGAGGCTCCCCACATTCCCCTTCCCCATGTTCCCTACCCCCATTCTCATATCCCCCATCCCTGTGTCCCCCTCCCCCCTCCCCATATTCCCCTTCCCCATGTCCCCCCTCCCCCCCCCCCTCCCATATTCCCCTTCCCCATGTTCCCTACCCCCATTCTCATATCCCCCATCCCTGTGTCCCCCTCCCCCCTCCCCATATTCCCCTTCCCCATGTCCCCCTCCCCCCTCCCCATATTCCCCTTCCCCATGTCCCCCTCCCCCCCTCCCCATATTCCCCTTCCCCATGTTCCCTACCCCCATTCTCATATCCCCCATCCCTGTGTCCCCCTCCCCCCTCCCCATATTCCCCTTCCCCATGTCCCCCTCCCCCCTCCCCATATTCCCCTTCCCCATGTCCCCCCTCCCCCTTCCCCTCATCCCTCTTCCCCTTCCCCATGTCCCCCTCCCCCTCCCCCTCATCCCCCTTCCCCTTCCCCTCATCCCCCTTCCCCTTCCCCTCATCCCCCTTCCCCTTCCCCATGTCCCCCATCCCCCATCCCCCATCCCCCATCCCCCATCCCCATCCCCCATCCCCCATCCCCATCCCCCATCCCCCATCCCCCATCCCCCATCCCCCATCCCCCATCCCCATCCCCCATCCCCCATCCCCCATCCCCCATCCCCCATCCCCCATCCCCCATCCCCCATCCCCCATCCCCCATCCCCCATCCCCCATCCCCCATCCCCCATCCCCCATCCCCCATCCCCCATCCCCCATCCCCCATCCCCCATCCCCCATCCTCCATCCCCCATCCCCCATCCCCCATCCCCATCCCCCATCCCCCATCCCCCATCCCCATCCCTCCCCTGACCTCATATTCCCCTTCCCCTCACCCCCCTCCCCCATCCGAGGCTCCCCACATTCCCCTTCCCCATGTTCCCTAGCCCCATTCTCATATTCCCCTTTTCATGTCCCTCTCCCCCCTCCCCATATTCCCCTTCCCAATGTAACCCTCCCCCATCCCCATGTCCCCCTCCCCCACACTCATATTCCCTTCCCGCCCCCCTCCTCCATCCCTATATTCCCCCAATATCCCCTCATATCCCCATCCCCATCCTCATCCCTTTGTTTCCTTTCCCTATATCCCCCCTGGCATGCCCACCCTCATCTATCCCTTCAAGTTCCCATGTTTCCCTTACCCACCCTTGTTTTCCCCTACTCAATCCTCACCAATCTCACCACACTCAATTTGAAGTTTTTTATCTATGTCACATGTATCCTTAATCTTGCCTTAAGACAATATTTCTAAGTGCAAATTAAGTCACTGTTTCACCTTAACAATCTGAGGTGCCTTGATAGGCCAATTAAGGCAGCTAAGCACTTTGAGGTTTTCCTGATGTGAGAGATCTTCCACCCCGGACCTGGGTGTTCGGGTATGGCCGGTTCTGCCGGTCGTAGTTCTGGAGGTGGCCTAGATGCTCCCTCCCATACATCTCTGGCTATCTCTACTTCGGGAGGAGGCTCGGCTCTGAGTCTTGCATCTTCGCCAGGGTCGTCCGTTACTGGCCCCGATCCACTGCTACTGACAGATATGGGGGCAACAGGTTTGACAGGGGGAATGGGCGGTCCCGCGATCGGAGGAGGGACGTCATCAGGATAGATACCTAACATTTGTATGTCTTCTTGCGCCTGCCTTTTGCGTTCCTCTCTTTAAAGGTGTTCGCGACGTCTGGCTCGGACGCGTGAATGGCGGCGCCAATGTCCGTTGTCCTCTCGATAAGTGGCGTATCCGATTGAGTCCTGGCGGGTGGTCAGGGTATCTGCACGGGTGTCGTGTCCGTCTCCGACCCAAGCCCAGTCGTTTACACGACGATCTATATCACGTCGTATTTCGATGGGAAGTTCTCCATCGGGGACGAGATAGTGTTGAGGAGGATGACGGGGATGAGGCTGAATGAGAGGATCCATAACGATGCAGTTGATCTCTCTTCGCCTCGTATTTGTACGCTCTTTATACTGTTGGAGACAATCTTGTGCGTGAATGTCTGTCGCGGCTTCCCAACTGTTGTACGCGTCTGCGTAGCCTTTCCAGTGGACGAGGTATTGTAAAACCTTTTTGCGTCCCGTTCTGCGTTCTCCTCTGATTTCTTCCACCTCCCACTCTTCTTCTCCATCGATTATGTCCGGGAGGGGTTCTTCGAAGTTTGCCCCGTGTATCTGCGTCTCGCGGTATGGGGTTAATAGTGCGGCGTGGAAGACATTGTGGATTTTCCACTGTGGCGGCAGCACCAATCGATAGGACGTTTTTGACATGACCTGTGCGATCATGAACGGTCCGTATCTCCAGGGGGCAAGTTTGGCAGTAGGATGCGTAGTTTTCAGATTTGTTGCTTCTAACCACACTTTCTGTCCGACCTGGTATGGTTTGAACTTTGAGTCTCGTACCCAGTTTTCTTGCGCGGCTTTCATAGAAGTGGCGGTGTGTCTTCTTGCTTCTCCGAGTGCCTCTAGACGTTTTGTAGCTTCTGTTGCATTAGTACGGGTCGTTGTAGGTTGATGTACGCGCGGCGTGAATCCGAAAAGAAGTTCGAACGGTACTTGTTTCGTCGTTTCGGATTTCCAGGCGTTGAGCGTATACTGCACTATTGGCAACCACTTAGCCCAATCGTTGTTGTGATTACTGAAGACTCGAAGATATTGTTCTAATCTTTGATTTGTACGTTCCGACTGTCCATCCGTCTGTGGGTGATACGCAGTACTGATGTTTTGTTTGATGTCTAACGTCTTCATTAGTTCTTGAAAGACTCTTGCCGTAAATTGTGGATCACGATCAGAGATTACTCTTCGCGGAAGTCCGTAGTGCGGTAGAACATTCTTGAGATATAATGCTGCCGTTCTGATTGCATCCATCGCTTCGTTGCATGGAATGAACAGACTTGCTTTGGTACATCCCTGATCAGTAATAGTCAATATCGTATCGTATCCGTTTGATTTTGGTAATTTGGTTATGAAGTCCAGAGCTATTGTTTGGAATGGTAGTTGTACTTCGTCGTGCGTGATTGGATAGATCGGAATCTTCGCTTTACCTGGTTGGTTTTTGTTTGCTTGGCATGTAGCGCAACCTGTAACGAAGTCTGTAATTTCGTTTTTCATATGTGGCCACCAGTAGTGTTCTTGGACAGCCGCTAAGGTCTTTGTTATTCCAGGGTGGCCAGCAGTTGGAACCGAGTGGAACAAGGTGATCACCCCCCGCTTAAGGTCCATGTTGTCCACAACAACGAGATGGTTTCCCCAGAAGAAGAGAGAGTTACATGGTGAAACAAGGCCGCGTGCGACGAGATCGAGAAGGTTCGAATGATGACGAGATTGTGCGGCGCGAAGGCGGTCGTCGAGAGAGGAGACCTCCAAGGCACAGACAAACAGGGAGGGTGGTAGTACGAGCACCTCATTATTATCGGGAATCGAAGATGCGGGGACAGAGTGGGGGTGGCGGGAAAGAGCATCGGCTTGCAGTAGAGGACCGGGACGGTGAACGAGACACAGGTCATAGTCGGCCAAGATGTTGACCAGACGGGCGACGCGACGACTGATGCGCTGCGGATGACGGTAGTGAAGGAGGTTTGCGTGATCTGTGAGAACTGTGACAGGGTGGGGGCTCCCCACGAGAAGATGGCGCCAGTGTTCTAGACCGCGGACGAGACCGAGGAACTCTTGGTCATAGACGTCATAATTTTGTTCGGCGTCGTTGAAAGATTGGGAGAAGTAACCGACAACCTGGGGTTTCTTCCGAGGATCTAGTTGGGTCAGGATGGCTCCTAAGGCAAAAGCCAATGCGTCCGTTTGGAGTTCGTAAGGTGCGGAGGGATCCGGCTGGCGAAGAGCAGGACGGCTAGTCGCGATGTTGAGGAGAGTTGCCAGAGCGTGTGTGCAGTCTTTCGTCCAAAGAAAGGGAACGTCTTTCTTTAGGAGGGCGTTGAGCGATCTGGCGATTGCGGCAAAATTAGGGATGAATGGACGTTGATAGTTGAGAACTCCCATCGTACTACGGACTTGTTTTACAGTCGAGAGAGTGCGTGGCCAGTCGCGCAAGCCGCTGACTTTGTCAGCTCCCATACGTATAATACCGCGATTGATAGTCATTCCCAGATAGTCGATTTCATGGACTTCGAAGACGCATTTTGCTAATTTCAGAAAGTAGCTTTCGCGTTGCAGTACGTCTAGAACGGCGCAGACAATTTCGCGGTGTCGGACGAGATCTTCCCCTGTAGCGATCAAGATATCGTCCATGTAGACGTAGAGCTCTCCGGGATATTTGTCTAGAAGGTGTTGGAGCATGCGATACATGGCCCGAGAGAACGTTGCCAGCGAGTTCGTTAGACCAAAGTACATAACGAGTGGTTCCCAAAGGCCTAATGGTGTCTTGAATGCCGCCTTCCATTGGTCGCCGTCTTTGATGAGAATGTTATTGTATCCCCAGTGTATATCAAACTTGGTGAAGAGACTTTTATTGCCCAGAGAGGTTAGGATATCACTGATCAGTGGTAGTGGATATTCGTCTCTGACGGTCCAAGCGTTCAGGGCTTTGTAATCCTGTACAGGCCATAATGATCCATCTTTTTTTTTGATAAAAAAGAGCGGTGACGCATATGGGGATTTTGATTTGCGGATATATCCTTTTGCGCTTTGTTCGGACAGGAAATCGCGAAGGTGTTTCATTTCAGTTACGTTCATAGCATCACCTGGTCCCCCAGAAAATTATAACTAGATGTAACAAGTCACAGATGTTACAATGATCTTAATGGTTTTACAATATTTGTGAAATTGTTACAATCTCTGTTGCCATTTCATATCTGCAACATACAAATTGTAATATTCACCCCAAATATCATTTGTTACAATCCAATTGTCACTCCACTGTTACTCTACTATGGTCACTGGAATAAATTATAATATGCATGACCAGTTACATCTAGAAGTCACAGTTACAAGACCAGTATAGTGAGATACTTATCTCATTGTTACACTCAAAGATATGTACATAATGTTTTCAATAATGTATAAATAGGATACTTGAGAATGTATGTTATTCTTAAGTTATAATTACCTGTGGCCCAGTGGCCATTTTTCTGCATCAAGTGACATCCCCAAAAAGGCAGGTGCCAAGAAAGTCACGTTTTTCCTATCCTTACAAAACGGGTGTCCCCGAACAATATTTGAGCTCAGTTTGCTTCACTCTTAGTCAGCGCATATGTTTCCTGCTTTGTCATTAGTCATCAAACATAAATCTCAATTTTTTTTAAATGTTCACGCAACTTAACAAAACAATAAATATTATTATTATCTAATTAGGCTAGTCATTCCGCACTGGCACGCGAAAAATGGGAGATGCGCACGGAGACCGTGCTGGCCCTGCTCCGAGACAGGTGGGGAGGCGGAGACGGCTTTGCCTTGTGCGCCCCCGCGCGAACGGAGCGTCAAGGGATGTGCGGCTTGCCCTCGCACGCCCCCTTTCCGCGCGAACATGGTGGCGCAGACAAGAGGGGAAGGCCCGGGGGTGACACAGAGAGGCAGGGCGGCGTACCCTCGTGCACCCCCCTTCCGCGCAAATGAGGAAGAAAAGGGCCGGGGGTCGCATGCTCTCGCGTGCCCCCTTTCCGCGCGTACAGGGCGGCACCGTCGTCGTCACCGAAATGGCCTAGCCGTCGTCGTTGTTCGCAGCTTGCATCGTGGCGGGACTTACACGCCCTGTCGAGTTGACGTTGCGGCAGGATTCGCGCGGCGTTGTGGAATCGTGAACGCTTGCGTGATGGCGTCGCGGCGTGGTGTCGTGATGGGTCTTGCACGCCATCACGGTGTGGCGGTGGTGGCGGACTCCCGTGTGGCGAAAGGTGGTTGTGGGAGCCACGGGCCTGCGTGTGGCGAGGCCGAGACGGTGGGAACTCGAGGGGTGGGGGCGCAGTGGGCACTTCTTGCAAGTGCTGGTGAGACGGAAGCTACAGAGGGTATGGGCTTAGTGAGAAACACAATGAAACAAAAAAACAAAACAAGAAAACTTATCTTGATGACTGGGCCGAAGCCCAGCTCGTCGGCCGCCTCTTCACGATGAGTGTTGCAGGAATAGTGGCGGCTGGTGTGGGAGTTGAGGGAAGGAAGCGGTGGCGGAGCGATAAAGAGCGGCGTGCCGATGCGTTTGACGACGAGCGAGGGACGTGAAGCGAGAAGAGCTGTGGAGATAAAACAATCTGTTCAACTTGGGCGTGCTGGACTCGTGCTGGACAGCGAGACGTGAGAAACCGAGGCCGCGAGTTAGTCAGAAATGGTTGAAAGTCGATGTTACGTGTAAGCGAACGCTCGATACAACGTGCAGCTGCCCGACTCGAGCGCTAACCATCGTTCGTTTTCCTTCATCCGCCCAGCGATCATGCAGCACCTGAACTCCTTCAATAAGCGCAAACGAGAGCAACTCCCGAACACTCCGCAGAAGCGGATCATGTTGAGTATCGGTGAGCACTCATATTCCGCAGGGAAGGCGGACTATTGACCTCGCTTGCGCTAAGTGGACTCTGACCCTGTCGGTCCTGTCCCACCCTCGCCGCCCCTGCCCCCGCCCCCGCCTGGTCAAGAAGCCAACCTGCCCCAAGAAGACAGTTCACCATGCGAATGCTCGATATGCGTCCGTGCCCGAGCGGTGAGCTTTCTGCGCTGGCATGCTGCGCCCGGCTGACGCCTCCTATCCGATTGATAGCGTGTCGCCGATCAATCCGACGGCCCCTAAAGCCCGAGATCTGCGTACGAGCATCGCATCGCAAGTAGCAATGAGGGGCATATCCTTGACCAATAGTGTAGTGGAAGGGAAATTATTCGTAGTCGGCGCGGAATGCGTACCTATTTGAGTCTTTATACCTTCTGAATCGTCGTGAAGTACTTCACGTTCACGCCTGGCTCGAGTTCTCATTGGCGTGCGATGGCATTCGATCAGTTCCTGTGAGAACTGCGTACATGAGAGCTCCACTAATATTGAGGGCCTCGGTCCTGGCCCCGAGGACACGCTCGGCAACCGCGCCGCGAGCGCCACGGAGGCCGAGGAGGTGCTGCCAGATACCCCGTGAGATGGCGAGACGGCGAAGCGTGTGGGGTGCGAGCCTCAGTCTGAGATTCAACGCACATATAGCCTAGTGTGAAACTGACGTTATACAAAGGGATTGTTTTAGTCAACCATGCCGCGAGCCTCGCACGGAAGTCCCTGAAAGTCTGCCTTGGGGGATCTATTAAATCGATGGTCAATCTATTGGAGCAGGTCTGGCGAGGTCGAACTTGCTGGATACGTGGGACAGTGGTGCCATAGGTTCCGAGTCGGAGGTCATACTCAAGTCTGCATGGGCGCATCGGTGGAGGCGCACGTATGTACTTGTAGACCTGGCGTAGCTGATGATTGTCACCGGACTCGCAATGCTCTCCTCCGGTGTACTCAATCTAATGATATTGCCCTCAAGAGGTGCTCAACGCCGATCACGGGCGACGGGGAAAGAGAGGATAGGGTATGGGGTGCCGATGTAGCTCGATGATCTGCTTGATGCGGCTCCGCGATGTTGAATCCTCGCCTCCCAAAACAAGTCTAGGACCCCGCTTACGCCGTACAGATTGGAAACCACGGCCCTGTAGAACACGTGCATTTGGAGCGTCCGCAGGGCATGAATGCCGAGGGTGGGATGGAAATGTGGTGACTCATAGGCATGAGACGAATAAGTCAAAAAGGGGGTGGGGGGGAAAGGGATATGGGGTGCAGATGCAGTGGCAGGTGGCACCAAAAGGGGGGCTGGGAGTGAACGAGGTGCAGCGCAGAGACAAGGGAAGGAAGTGTGGTAGAAATGTGATTCGGTGCCGCCACTTGCGCGCGACTAGGATACTGATTGATTTGGAAGTATAAAACACCGATAGAGCACCAAAAACGTTGGTTGCGACTGTCTCGGTAGACAACCTGTTGGTACACCTCATGTGTCGTACTTTTGGTCGTCTACGCCTTTCCCAAAAGATACCAACTTTGAGCATCCGAAGAATCTGAAAGGCGCAGGGCACAACGAAAGTACTTTCTCACCGGCTTCCAGACCCTCATAGAGTCTAGTGGGATCAAACCAGACCTCCGGTTTGTATGGATTGATGCGGATAGCCCTTGGATTTCCAATACATCACGATACCGATTGATTTAAACGTCGATAGAGCACCAAACGTTGGTTGTGACCATCTCGGTAGACAACACCTCAAGCCTTGTTGTATTTGTGACCGCCCATGTACGCCCATCCCAAATTCGAACATCCGAAGGATCTGAAAAAGACTCAATATGTACAGGGCACAACGAAAGTACTTTCTCACCGGCTTCCAGACTCTTTGTCAGATACTGAATAGCCAGGTCTCGGATGAAGGGCTGTCCTGATGATACAACTAGCAAAGCTGCCGTAAAACTTTGGCATGAAAAAGGGTTGTCTGTAACAAACTCGTTCTACTGAGCGGGTATTGGATGCTGGGTAGTTTTCAAAAACTCACATTGTCTTACTGCTCACATACACGTCCAAACGGCGGTAAGAGGGCTTGGGGAATTGCGCAAAATGCGATCGAAGCAGTGTTTCTTCTCTGCATGATGCAAAGAAAACTACTATTATTATGTAAGCAAGGTCCGAGTGTTCATGTTCGTTCGGAGTCTGCCGTGTATCGCCCCAGATAATCCGAATCCACGCACCCAAATCTCCTCTCACCTTCGCTTATCGTCGTTCCTTTCCTACTATCTTTTTCTCCATTCCTTTCAACTTATTGATGTCGAACAATTAGCATTGTGCTCGGGTCTTCGTTTATGTTCCCTCGACGATTGGACTAGGTCTTGGGCAAAGGCGCGCCTATCTCTTCTCTAAATATCATTGTTGTTCGGCCATAATGTTCCCCAACTCCCCTATTTTGCATCTTCGACTCATGATTCTTACCTCGTGTTAGCTGCGACACCCCTTCCACCTTCCACCTATCGTATACTTTCCCCTACTTTGACACTACTTCCTCAATTCTGGACTATGTTTGGCCCTAGGTACCGTGTACTTTGTATGTAAGGGTGGGTTTTCGTTCAATGTCATTGTCAATTCCCCGCTTCTACTTCTTCTCTTCTGTGTGATTAAATTGTTCCTTGGGCACGGTCAAAGTAGAAGACGTCCGAGTTGTCGTACTCTTCACACTTCTCCAAACTTCGAGGTCGACCTCTATTCTCTCTTTCGACTTGCACGCGACTAACTCCTATTTGGTTACTTTTGGTTTGGCGTCATTCCTACTAACTATCACAGTGCCCTTCAAACTAGTTTACACGACTACATTCCCACCCCTCGTCTTCTAATCGCACGATCCTGCGCCTGACTGTGTACGTAATTGAAAGCGCGCGGGTTCGCGTTTGTGAGCGAGGTGATTTATAGGACAAATGGAACTGCTCGAGTTCGCGTTTGCGGGTGAGCTTTCTTGTAGTGTGAAGAGGGAATGGAACTGCTCAGACTCACGTTGTGCCGGTGAACGATGACTTTTCGTAGCGAAAAGAGGGAAAGGAATTGCTCGCGTTCGCGCCCCGAGCAGGCTCTTTCGGTCGCAAGATGTCTTGAATGTGACGCGGAAAGTCACATAGAGGTGTTGTGGAATATGAAGGTATTTCGAGCGATGGGAAGGAAGGATGCGAGGATGGAGATGACAGAGAGGTTTGACCGACTACAAGCTTTTGAACCAGGGCTAGGGGCGAGAGCGAGGGGAGGCGACCGAACGAGAAGAAGTTCAGGGAGCGAGGAGAACAACCAGACGAGCCAGACTCGTGGCGTAAGACGACGACAAGACAACTAAAGATCCTTCAGAAGTGAGCACGAGTGCAATGCTGATATTTGCGCGGGAGTCACCGATCCTAAGGCCCCGACGAACTTGGCAATAACCACACGAGAGGCAGGGAGATGAGAACAAAACAAGACGCAGGGAAAGTAGTATGTTCATTGACCCCAGACTAGCCTTATATAATCGTGTAGTTGTAAAGTTGTCGTTGAAAGCTCGGTCGAAAACTGTGAGGGAAGGTAGCGAAAGTGGGGGAAAGTAAATGTAAATGAAAAAAAAAGGAATGGGTCTTCTGGATGGAGTACGGAAGATGAAGAGTTGGGGGCGAGACTATCGTAACGTCTGCTGTCCCTGGCGCGGGTGGTGATGTCGATATGTGCAGTATTAGAGCGAGTGACACAATGAAACGAGGGAGTACGTATTGAAAAGAAATAAAAGAAATGGAGAGTAGGAGGTTTGAATTGAAAGGAACGTTAGTCGAGAACGAAGTATGAGAATGAGAGAAAGTTGCGCACACCTTTGTCCGAGACAAAGAGAGCAGCTCCAGACCAATCATCGGCCAGGGACGTAGGCATGAATGACGTTCCAGGGTTTCGAAAACGTCAATCGAATGAAAGCGCGCAGGGCGGGGAATGGCGGATCTATAAAAAAAAGGCGGGGAATGGTAGGGGTGCTATTCTGAGGCAGGACTTTTTGACGACGATGTGGGTGGGGAGTCGATTGGAATGAGGTAGTTGATCGAGGGTGGAATCATTGGGCATTTTGAAGTGGAAAAGAGCGACGTGATGTGAGATGAGACGAGAGAGAAAAGTGCGGGAAGACGAGGTGAGAAGTTTGGTGGTGGTTGAGGTTGGAGAGTCGGATCACAGCCGACAAAAAAAAAGGTCGAAAGTGGGTGGATTCGCGATCACTCGCGCTCAAGCTCAAGCTCAAGGGCCGTGGTGTCCTTAATACAACTGCCAGTGTCGGCCAGTGGGTGCTCTTGCGAGTCGCAACTCAAGTTCACTCAAGTCCCAGAGCTCTCATTCCCTAGTCATCGTCGTTGCATGAGTCAAACTCAAAAATAGTACTTAGTATTCAAATACTGCAAACTCTCCGCCATCATCGCTCTCAGACTCGATGTTTTCGTAATTTTTCCCATCGATACCAGGCTCGGAATCCTCATCGCCCTCCCGGTCTTCATCGGAAGCCGCATCATCAGGGGCCTGATCCATCGGGTCCCTATCGTGGTCAGAAGCTATGAGTGCATCAGCTTCATGGGGGAAGTCGGGTGGGTTGAGGTGACCAATACCCCAACCGAGGTATCGCATCATGGTGTCTCTATCGACAAACCTATGTATTTAACTTAGCATCGTGTGCAAAACATATACGTGATGCTAACTGTGACACATAATAGTTAGCCCAATCGCCGGATGGCTCATCCCGCATCTTGGAAGGTTGTAGCAAATGCGTCGTTTTCCCTAGAGAAAATGCAGGTATTATGTGGCAAGCCCGAATAACACGAGCTGGGTCAAGAAATCCAAATGCGCCAGAAAGATCGTCTTCCGGAACCCAGCCAACACGATCCAAGCTGCAGGTTGCAGAACCACCCGTCCAGTGAGGGTCATTTCCGAACCATCGAACGAATAAGAATTCTATTTGTTTTGTACGTTCGTCGGAGCCACGGCCAAAGTACACATTGGCGTGATAAATGCCCAAAACACGCGCATACCAGAATGGGTGCCGGCCATCGTCACAAGCCCTCAGCATCACATCATGGCGCATGGTGTTGCAGTTGATAGTATCGCAGTCCCGTTTGAGGTCGTATGTGGTGTAAAAGAAAGTTGCAGTCGCATGTGAGAAGATCGTGTTGCCTGGAATACTCACATCTGCGAGCTCGGCAGTTGTGTATTCCGGTTCATCACTGACGCTGACCTGACCGGTGTGGCGCGCTAGCAGGTGGCGTAAAAGATCACGGTCAAAGTTCTTGGTGATGCATCCGGTTAGCGGCGTAACTGCTGGCCCTGACAACCTGTACGATAGACGCACCTTGAAAGCGGGATCGGCTGTATTTCTGATGTCCCTAAGGAAGTCTGGGAGATATATTGTGTTTCTCTGTCCTTGTGCGATGTGATACCGCTTTTTATGGTCCTCGTCTATGCTCAGAGTTTGGCCTTCCCTGAGTTGGGCATTCTGTGTAGCGTTCCCGTCATTTGACTGAGCTGCGGCTTGGGTGCTAGCCACATTGGTTGCCGCAACCAACTCATCGTTCATTCGCTCATGAACCATCTCGAGAGTATCTCTATTCACCATCTGGTCCACAACTCGGAACTGTTGTTTGTTAGTGTGCACGTAGCGCCTCTTGACAGTGCGGTGCTCGAGTTCACCCTGTGCGATATGATGTTAGGTCAGTAGCACGATAAAACGTGAACGTACAATCTGTGTACTGTAAGAATCAGTGGTTCCAAACATCTTGATCGTCGTGACATAGTCGCCAAGTGAGTGCAATTTGTATGTCAATAGGTTGAAGATCTTTCGTCTTTTTCCACCGACACTCGCTGTGCTGGTGCCACTTTGATTCACTCTTTTTTCAGCTGCCCTACGTCTTGCGCTGTACTCACGGTCAGTCTCAAAAGTGTCAAAGCCAGCGCAAGTCACTTGGGCAAAGTGACGAAGTGCAGTTGCAAATATTGAAGTCACGTTGTCAAGAACTTTGAGGCTTGTCTCCGTGTGAAGGCGTAGTTTGGCAAGGGAATGCCAATAAGAGGCGAGGTACAGTAATCGAGAGATGTCGCTGTCGTGCGATTCTGGGAATAAGCCTTTGAAACACGGAATGCAGCACTGAAAAGGATATTCAGTTTATGTGCAAACGGGTATGGCGAACGTACCTGAAGAATATCTTCAAAATCTCGAGCTGCAAGTTTCTTTAAGTCCGCAACATTGTGGGTAAAACGACGGATTGTTGCCTGTCCAAACGGGGCAATCTGTCGGAAGCTGATCTCTAATGAGCAGAAGGGACACAGGTTAAGAGAATAGGTACGTGCCGGTGATTGAGTTCCTGGACGTGCGTCGCACCAAGAGAGTGGAGCATCCTGATTAAATGGGTGAGAAGCGCCTTCCATACTCCGAGTTCAAACTCGTGCATGATATCAACAACGAGTGTGAGGAATATGTCGAAGTTGAACTCTTTCAGTGAGCGTGAAAACGTGTTCTGTGGGCTTTAATACATGAAGAGATTGAACCGAATATACAATAACGTACAAGGGTTGGAACCAGAGATTGCTCCTTGAGAAGGCGCTCAACACCGGGCTCACTGTTGATTGTGTATCCTTTCCGGTAGACGTTATCGCGTGCTTTGTCCACAATCGCTCGGAACTTGTCGTCATCGTGTCGAAGCATGGTGGCTCGTGAAGTGGTGTCCTTTGTTGTTCCGAGAGCACCGAAGTCATCTTTTTTGATGGTGCATCTCGGACATGGGCATATTCCCATGTCACGGACAGTCGCAACCAAGACCCTGGGTACTTTGTGTGAGAATCGTACCAGCGTTAGTTATATTATAGAAACATACTTTTCCGGATAATCCGCTGAATAAGTGAATATTCTTGGGTATACTTGGCGAATAATGCTGTCGGAACACGTCACAACGACACCATGCTCGTGGGCTTTGAGGAATTCGTCATCAAGTATGAGGCGCCACACAGATTGAAACAACTCGCGACGACAGTGGGTGAGAAGCACTGGTGTCAGAGTGACACCGCAGGCCTTTACTTGTTCAGCGAAGGAGTCAGGGAGCTATGCGGTTAAGTTGGGGTTAGATGAACGGAGGGAGGAACTTGAACAATGCCACATACCGGGGGGACATAGCCGATAATCCGTGCAGATCGTGAAGTGGGCTTGCATCGTGCATACTTTGACTGATTACCGAAGTAGGCATAAATGGGCCATGCCTTGGCTTGCCCGAATTGTGCGAGATGTGTGGAATCCAACCAGAACATGTACGCGGCCATGACATGAGGGTACTGCATTTCTGAGTCAGCTCCTGCGTTAATGATGTCGCGCTCGGCCTTCAGGAAGCTGTCAGATGTGTACAATTCCCCCCAAACACGTTCGGAGGGCAGACCGGGATACGCAGGCTGCCAAACTTCGTTGTATCCGTGCCAGTGTAGCTCCTTAGATACTGAGTCCTCTTGAATAGTTTGAAGCATGGTGTGAAGGAGCGACCGAGTGCGGACCCCGTGGATAGGGATCTTGTGCCGTGGATAGGGATCGATGTCGGGATCGACTTCGTCATGTCGTCGCATTTGTGCACGTTCACGCTGCTCATCACGGCGTGAAGCTGCAGTCGGCTTGGACCCTGTAGGCACTTCGATCACAATAGTGCTATGTTTCCACCCGTTACCGTCCCATGGGGATTGAACGTCGTCAGCAAGCAGCTTCTCTATTTTTGAGAAGTTCGCCGCTTTAAGATCTTCGTTCTTGAACCGCTTGTCAGCCAGCGTGTCGGCCATGAGAGTGCGGTTTGAGGATGTCAAGACACCGGTCATCCGCCTCCAAGTGAGATTGTAGAGAAACGAACTAATATTGGGATATGGGAAGATAATATCCGTCACTTCCCTATGTCTTGTGGGCGGTGCGGGGGTACGGTCGACAATGAGGGTTCTCCACGAAGCACCGGCGTCGGGGATGATTGTAGGGCGCTGCTGATATTCACGTATGAGGCCAAATCGATTTGCGGTTGTGCAAACCTTCGAGAGTTCATGTCGACTCTGGGAAGGGCTATCAGTGGGCAACACAGATTCAGCGTTGATAGCGACACTTGGATCCGGGGAGCCAAGTATGCCTGGACCCTCAGGGAGGTCATCAGGTGCAGCGTCGAGAGGTGCGGTCTCCCTGACCTTCCACGTTGGTCGGCGGATACGTTTTTTCGGGAGTGGTTCTGCGACGTCTGCTAGTATGGTGTCGACATTCGGGACATCCGAGTCCTAGAAGGAGGGTGAGAACCTGACGGGCATTGCAAATGATATACGTACCATCACTGCTGAGTCGTCAATATGTTCAGGGGGCAGGCTGGATTGTTCGCGTTCAGCCCCAGAGTTTTTGAGAGGTTGAACCTCCTCTCGCCGTCGCTTTTGATTGTTCCGTCCGCCGTCAGGGCCGAACTTCTTCAGGTTACGAACACCATGCTTCCATAGTTCGCTGGAGCGTTTGTGGATGGCTGGGCAATTGCATATGTGTCTGGTGAGTTGAGACTCGCTCAAAAATGTCTTGGCGCATGCTTCACACCGGCCATCGTCTTGAGTTCTGTAAAAGTGATTGTCCATCAGTCGTGCCTACAGCTGACAACCCCGGATCCAATTCTGGGAGAGTTGATGCGGATGCGTTTGTGGAATGATTGTCAGCAGGTGTGAGCCCTCGGTCCACAAGTTGGAAGCGCCGTGCGTTGAGGGTAGCGAGCCCTGCACCAACGGGATCTGGTAGAGTGTGAGAAATTGAGAGTGTCACCCAGCTGGAGCCGATATACGAAACATGGCCAGTCGGCATAATATTGCCGTAGTAATGGAGCAAATAGAATAATGTAACACTATACCATTTGTGAGACGGCGTATCACTGACACACAGGCACCCTTCTGGGCCGTGAGCGGACTAGTCTTAGAGGTGGGTATTGGCCCACGCGACATCAGACTGAGAGGGCCCACGGACTGGCCAGGGCAGTAGTAAGAGCCATCAATTTCGGGGAAATGGTTCCACCAGAGACTGCGTACTGCAAGGAACATGTTCCAAGTAGCCTGGTGCCGTTGTAGTAATGCCAGATCGCATCACACTTGGGGCCGTTGGCGATCTAGCAGGTTACAGGTGACTACCCGGGCCGTATATTATAGGCTTGCAATTGCTGATGGCAAGCTCGGACTCGGACAACGATTGAAGAAGATCAGCTAGCATTGTCAGAGGGTACAAAGACCCGGCCTGAAGGTTTAGCCAAGTGCCGTTGTGACACCAGATCACCTATTGGTGCACGCCCCAACCCAGATTGTAGCATATTGTAAGTTGTCGCCCGATGTTTCCAAGGGCTCCGCCGGGCAAGGGAAAGCGGCTAAGTTGAGGGCTAAGAATAATGGAACAACTCAGATACGAGCAGACTAACTCAGGTTGGAGGCAGCCAAGCGGCCAAGCTATCGTTTTTGAGAATGTGCGGAGCGGAAGAGTACCAGCCAGTGGCAGCCACTACAGTATTACAGCCGCTTTCATATCAATAGGCACTAGCGAGACTACAAGTGCAAACTGAAGTGGCGTGGGAGTTCTTAGGAGTTTGATGCACATGTCGCCAAGGTAATATTATACATACCCGTTACTGTACCATATGATCGCTGCACAAAGTTCACAAATCCGAACGGGATCCTCTTACGATATGTACTACGTGGTTCAACCCTAAGTAAGTGTAAACATATAAATACCATCTTTATTGACCTTGTTACGCCGCCAATGTCCTCACACAGGCAGCCCAACCCATCTGCGAATGGTCGTCGAAAGCGGCATAGTACTGCCAACGATGTCCCAAGCCCTCAGAGTCCGCTTTGGGGGGCTCAACCTCGTCGCCGATTCCCATCTTCTTCATCACCTGGACCCGCTGGTGAGGATGACGGGCAATCAGCTAGGAAGAGACGGCGGCAGTCGGGACGTGGGGATGAACAGTTTGATGAGAACGGCGAGAGCTCCCCACCGTATGTTCTCAAATCCACTTCAGTTCCCTCACTGAACTAATAGTGTCATCAGGCCCCTCGGTGATGGAAGCGACGACTCTTCTGTTGTCGACTATGCCTGGTGGAAATCGAAAGGGTCAATCCTCGGGCGTTGCGGCGAAATGTGGGACAACATCTATCAGATCCTAAATCAGGGAGTGTCGCGCGACCCGAACGTTGATGAAGACTACTTACACACGGAATTGTAAGTGACTCGATTCATACCTTTTTTAATGTACAGACACGGGCTTTCAGACAGAACCAACAGTATAAGAAATTCCTCATCTTGATCGAAATTTCTCCAACTTTGGTGAAGCTACTTGGGACGGCCAAAGATAAAAAAACCGGCCAAGAACTCGCAAGGCAACTTGATATAGCGGTATTTTTATTTGGCCTTTCTTGTTTTGTTCACTGACTCGGAAATCACTAGATTGATGCAGGTCGTAAACAAGTGCGGCGAATCGACGTGAACGGCATCCGTGGTGCAATTGGCCTTTGGCCCAGCATCCACTGGGATCCAGCGTACCCAGCTGTACGCTGCCTTCTTGGATTCAACCACAACACGTCAGGCGAGTTGCTTTGCCCGGTCACACTTAACTGGGGTGATCATAGGTGGGTTTTTTTAGTAATTGTTGGCCATCGGCGCTCATGATGTACCTTTAGTGTCCGTGAGAGACTCCGTCGTGGCGCGCAGGCTATTACCACTGCCGACCATCCGTCATTTCTCTGGCCAGAGGGTGACTTCGACATAGAAGACATCTATAGAGGGTTCCTACGTGGCAAGGTGCTTGTGACGGTATGTCTTCCTTTCTGTGATTCCGAGTCACTAAAGACGTTCCGAAGGCATACAAGCACGTTTTTATTTCTCCAAGCTCTGCAAAAGACATCGACAGGTCTAAGCGTGGCGGCAATGCTTTTATTCATGACATTTCTTTTGTCACCTATGAATCCATTGCTTATATTGCGACGCTGGTAAGCGGTTACCCAGGCATGTTATGATTGGGTTCATACTAACTTCAGTACTTGCTTCTGTATAGACGCGTTATGCGCTCTCTGATGAGATGACGTTTTCTCAGGGTGGACGTGACACCGAAGGGAAAGGAAAGGCAGGGTTTCCACACCGCCAATTCTACCGCGAGCTCCTCGAACACAAGGAGTTGATGTTAAAGGAGGAGTTGGAAGACCTCATAGAATGGTGGAACAAGTAAGTTTTTCTCTCGCTTCTCGGCCAGTCATTCATGCAGCCTTAGGATGGTCTTTCCTCAAACGGAGTACGCTACCGACACAATAAAGGAGGACAGTGCAGGTGGAATCATGCGGGCACAGGCTAAGGCGAAGCGACTTGCACGTGATGCGGCGGCTGCCAGTGCCGCGCAGGCAGAAGCGGAAGAGGAGACCGATCCTGGTCCTGGTACAGAATGACGAAATTACTAATCACAGAACCGAGTTACTAGCACTAGTATTAACTGAAATATTCACGTGTCCCTCCCTCTTAGTGATTGTCAAAGGTGCGGGACACCTACCCTACAGGTAAGGGTAGCTAGCTTCGACCCGAGGCAAATCTGTATCTGGACCACGGGTTCCCAGTGCGTTTTTTTGGTTGAGGCCACTTTACTTTTCTGGGGCTTCCATGACGCGCAACTTGGAACGATGTATTGATCATTTTATTGGTATTTTACGGGCTATTTGTCAATCATACCCTTCTCTCGCCGCTGCCTCATTCAATGCTGGCGGATACAGCCATTAATGGGCGCATATCTAGGCCTCAACGGTAAGCTTGGGTATCTTTACGTGCAGATGTGTTAAATAATGCGCTTCTACACAGATTTGCCATTCCTCACACGGACCGAGTTACTTTCTCCCACCGCTGCTACCATTACCTGTGGGTATCGCTACTCGGGTTCAGTGATGCCGGTCGATGGGTGCTTAACGCATACAATGGCATACTTCGGGTTACTCGCACGTGAGTACTAAGCCTTGGTCTCCTTGCTGTGCTTATCCTCCCCTTGGTTGCCAGTGGTCGACTAACGCGTGACTTGACTGCCATATATCACATCGTACCAACTACCCATCGCACAACAGCCCGCGTCGATATCACTTTCCCCCCATCGATTCTCTGAGCCTCCCGCCTCCGTCCACGCACACACCCTCTTTCCCTTCCCTTCCCTTCCCTTCGTTACTTCACTTGTACGCCGTCGTCGCGTCGCCGATGGATATCACCAACCGCTCATATGTCAGTTGATCGACAAGGCGCTTTGCCATGTCAAAGACGGTACTGTTTCCTACAACTTGACCTGCTTTGCACCCATTTACCCTCGTTTGCCGCGGACCATGAATTCCGCACAGCCTTGCACAGCGCCCCCTCTTTGAAACCTCGGTGCCCCACTCAATGCATGACCACGCCATCCATGTTCATCGGTGTTCCACAGAGCGTCACACGATTCGCCATTATTAAAACTAGTAAGTCTGGAGCTCTCGCCCCTTGCTCCCTCCACTAACTAGCTCTCAACAGAGGCTACCCCGAACTGAAGTAGCTGCAGGTTTAATGACGAAACAATCCACAAGAACTATGAGGACTACGGACACCCAGATGGTCGGCAAGAACCAACAGCGGGCATCGTGCTGCCACCCTGGATTGTTGAGGCTCACAATAACGTTCGGGTTCTCAGCCTTTACAGTGCTATCTTTGGCGTTGGACTCCCGCCTTTTGTGGTGTGTGTCTGATACTCGCTGTGGATATCCAAACCTCAGCTGAAACATTTCGTTCTTAGGGTAACTGGTGGTTCGGATCACGCTCCAAAACCAAGGATGGCGTTTTCACTTGGACCGCCACAAACTTCTGGAAAGCACTTACTGAGACGTCTGATATCGTCGTCGTCGTCCCGGCACTTTGCAGCGCAACCGTAACGGGAGACAATGATGCCAAAGTCGACTGCATCTAGCAGCGCCCTCCACGCGCTTGAGAAAAACATCAAGGAGCTCGGCCCTCGCTGGATTCGCACGCGGCAGCAGTTCAAACGTGCCACAGGCAAGCTTGATGCTCGTTGGGACTCGCTCGTCTTGCTTTATGCCCACCTACTGTGTCTGCCTATTGAGGATCCTGTTCTCTAGAAGCGTGCGCCGTTTCTGGAAATGCTATGAACGTCATTTTCTGACTTATTTGCAGGTCGGACTCGGGTCCTGCAATCCCCCGCCCTCCTCAATGCTCTTCTTAATATCACCACCGCGCGCAATTGGTCTCGACCCTCAATAGCAGTAATGCGTTTGCGTACTTGGCACAAGGTATCCTACCTGGTTCACGCAGTGACCAGGCGTACGATGGGCGCAGCTCCCAGGCATGAAGAGAGGTGATATCTGCACCTTACCGGCTACCTCCCGTGATTTCGCGGACGTCATCTCCCCTTTAGGGGAGCAGAAGAACGTTCTTGCTGAGGATGTATGAAAGGCCGTGGAGCGTTGGGGAAGAATAGAGATCGTTAATGCCACGTTCAAGGGTACTACTACCCTTCTACAAACCAGTCCGTGCTTGCCTCACCTGGCCAATCGACGACATCACTACTACCAGGCCCTACCCCACGTGGACCCCTAGCCGCCTCCCTCAGCCACCACCAGGGGGCCGGTGCACCGCGCCTCCACTGCAAGAACCGTCAACTCCGGGGACATCGGCGACAACGACAATGGACAAGACGACGGCGGGGACTGGTGACAACAGCAAGGGACAACGGGACGATCACGACCGATGATGGAGACAACCACAGTGACGACGACGACGATCACGACGGCCTCGACGACGACCACTCCGGCGACACTCACCGGAGTTTTTATCCAGGTGTTGTTACCTGGGCCGTCACGCAGTAACGAAGGTGGCGGCGGGGTGGGTGATGGCGACGACGTTATTTTACTTATGTAGTTATACTTTATGCGTGCCCTGTCCATAATACATGTAAAGAGAATCTGTAGTACTAGTACCTGCACGCGCCCATACTGTAATAAAGTCCATCAACCCCCGAGACTCCCGACCCGTACCCGTGGGAACCAACTAATGCCAGTGCAATGTTGGTTGTCGCATCAGCATAATACCAGTACCACAAATAGGCTACTACAATGGCCCTATGTCTTGTCATGGTTGTATCAATATTATATCTTCAAATACGAGCGTAACAAATAAGTCATGATGGTCACCATGATTTGTCATAGCCCTGGCATGGCATGGTTATATCTATATTGTATCTCCACAATACCAGCATAGCAAATAAGTCACCATGGTCACTACGATTTGTCATAGCTGAGGCATGGCATGGTTGTATCCACTTATATCTTCATAATACCAGCATAACAAATAAGTCACCATGGTCACTATGATTTGTCATAGCCTGAGCATGGCACAGTTATATCTATATTATATCTCCACAATACCAGTGTAGCAAACAAGTCACCACGGTCACTATGACTTGTCATAGCCCTGGCATGGCATGGTTATGTCTATATTGTATCTTCACATACCAGCATAGCAAATAAGTCACCACAGTCACTACGATTGTCATAGCTGAGGCATGGAATGGTTGTATCCACATTATATTCATAATACAGCATAAAAAAAGTCACCATTGTCACTATGATTGTCATAGCCTGGGCATGG
>JAKELH010000869.1:0-24261 GCA_021525015.1 Lactarius pseudohatsudake
GGCATCATGGTTCGTAACCTTCATCCCTCCCCCAATCCCATCGCTTATGAGAGCAATGCGACTATTCTCCCCAACAGCCACACCAGGACGGACCCGCATACCATCCAGTCGTCGCAACGCTCTCGCTCGGGAGTCACACAGTGATGCACTACTATGACCTACCCGCGCGGAGCCTGTACTCTCACTTCTCCTAGAGCCCCGCAGCCTTGTCATCACGGCGCAGGAGCAGTACATCGCGCACGCGCATGGTATCGACTCTGTTACTGGGGATCGCGTGGGGGATTTGTGTGGGCTAACGCGGAAATGGTGGAAGGGGACTAGGAGGGAGAGGTGAAGATGCAGCAGGCCAAGGCCTCCGACGGAGGGGGAGGTGCTGCTGCGTGGGACACGGTACAGTCTGACGTTCCGGGATGTCGCCCGCGTGATGAACGTAGGGGGTGCAGCACCCACCAGGTAGAAAAGGTAAGTCAAGACCCGCAGTGCGCGACAATTTATAACCACATGTCATTGAAATATTCTTGAATGACTCTTTTCACGCGGTCATCGGGTCCGTCTTCTCTTGTCGTCACTGCTGCGCGTGAGATGCACGGTCGTAAGTAGTTTGGTCAGGATCGGCCACTCCAACTCACTCAGAGAGCCTAAAACAGAAAGCTATTTGATTCAGAACACACGCAGTAAATCGGGCGGCGATACGAGTAAGTCATGTGCCGCTCTTCCGCTTCCGAGTCTGCTCGGTGCTTATACTCCGATCATCAAGGCTTTGATGTCAGCTAGTTGCAGATCGGGTAACCCGTAACGCAGACGACGGTTGTATCGTGGTTTCTCCGCAACTGAGTCACGGGTGCTACTGTACAGACTCACAGCTTCAGCCAAGGCTTCAGCCATACAGATATTTCAGTGGCAAGTCTACCGCTGAGGCACACACGTCAGCTACAGTAGAACCCCTCATATCCCATACCTCTCCGTGGACGGGTGAGTCTATGGGTTATCAGGGGTTATGGGTCATCTGAGGTATGGTAAAAATGTATTAAAAAATTGATTCCGAAAGATAAATCTATTGTAAAGTATTCAGTTTACCACTCTAAAATATGAATCAAGGCTTCGTTGAACGAGCCCAAAACTGCCTCTACGCTGCGTGCAAGGGGGTCGTTTATGTCATTGGTATACTTACTAATCATCGATACAGATACAGCTTTGAGAATGTCAGCCTGAGTTGGATGTGGCTCGAGTTGTCAGTGTCATCTCCCCCATTGATCTCGAGGTTTTCACCAAACAGTGCAAGGTCAAGCAGCACGCTCACAAGCACATCATGATCACTCTTACTTAGCAATCTACCCACTTTGTTAAATTTTTTTGCATGGAAAAGTTAGCTACACCAAAGTTGTCGCTCTTGAACACAGCGCAGACAAGACTCAGGAGGGGTATCACAAGCTGAAGACTGAAAGTGGTGCATCATCCACCCCACTGGAGGGATTCGGAGAGCCTGGTGTCTTGAGGTCACAGTCCCAATGGTGTTTTGTCGCATGCAGCGTGCATGAAGTTTGCCTCAGAGGTGCATCAACCACCGCTTACCTAACTAAAATTATGACTAATAATTATGGGTTTCGTGCCCAAAGGGGTATGGGTTACGGGTTATTGCGGACCTATGGGTTATGTACACAAAATCCCCGCCCACCGAGCTGGTGGACGGATCAGGCTATGGGGTATAAGGGGTTATGGGGTGTCAGGAGTATGGGATACGAGGGGTTCTACTGTACTTACCACGGCAGCAATAGAGACTGTTGCATTGTCGCATGTCGTATACAGTGCTCACCGCCGAGTGCTCGGCAGATGCCAAAATCTTAATTCAGATAGACAGTTTCCGTTCCCTCCCCTGCTAAAAATCACAATATTGTATCTATCTAATATCAGTAGCAGTAGGCGGCGACCAATGCCGTTACAGTACTGGACTGTATTGGGAGTCAGGGTTGAGGATATCTGCTTACCCCACATATTTGACTTTGCGGAGCCGCCTGCGAAGAAAGACATCTGGCTGTACAGTGGCACCCCGAATTGAGTAAGATCAAAGCCCACGCAGCTCTCGGCGCTCACACATCACGGTCTCCATGCAATGCCGAGTTTTTGTCCCATATTGTCAGTGAACGGATGCGCCAATTTGGGTCCCGAGTGGTCCCGGTATCTTTCGGGTCCGAGTCACTTGATTGATTGATGATTGTCAGCGTCCGGGTCCGACTATGGTAAGTAGTAAAGGTAACCCTTGGAGTAGAGGATGCCGTGCTTATATAATGCCAAGAGACTAAATGACGCTGGACGTTGGCAGCCTTGCCGGCCGCTATTCCATCCCATCCTCGACTGATCCCATACGGTTTCCTCTCCCATATATCTCTTGCAATCTACTATTTGAAACTAGCTATCTTTTTTGTTGCTTGATTTGACCACGAACTTCGAGACACGGACCTGGATTCATTGCAAGCCTGATTTCCATACAAAGAGGCCAGTGGTTATTTGGCTCCAGCACCAACGCCGTTGTCTTGAAAACGTCACTTTACCTCTCTGCTCTCGGAACGCACCCGGCCATTGGAATATTGCACTATATTGGTGCGATTTGCTTTTATAGTTACCTTCCCGACTAGCTGATATTACAAGCAGCCGTATGTTCGCGACCCTTTCTTCTTTTCTCCCATCGGCCCTACAGAGCTCCCCCAACCCTAGTAACGGAACGAGCAAAGACGCGCCAACTGTCAATGTTGAGGAACAGCCAAGCAAGCTGGTAGGCGTGGATGAAGTCGGTATTAAAAAGAAAGAGAGGAGAACCAATAATGAAGTATGTCTGTAATACCTAACGGATCTGTCGGTTGCCCGACCTCACCCCTTTTTTACACCCAGTCCTTCATAGTCGTCCGACCTCCACCCGCCAAGTCAAATCATCCCTTGAATTTACAGGTTCAGCTTGTCCCTCCTCAATCTCGTGACCGTGATCGCTCCCGCTCCATGGATGTATCTACATCATCCCAGGAACACGATGGGACCACGCTCAGTCGTACCACCTCAAATAGATCTGATGTTTCGATGTACTCTGCTTATTCTTCTGTTACTTCGTTTTCCTCTGTCACTTCGACATCTACGACATCATCTCGAAGGATGATTATTCCCCTCTATAACCTCCAAGCACACAACGTCATGACCAATGTCATTGTTGACGCCGGAACTGACGCAAAGGTAGCCAAGTTCCAGAAACGCGGCTTGGAGGTCCTGGGTCTCGCTGTGCTCGAGCCCGTCGAAGTTTTCGGCTCTCACCCGGCGTCTCTCTCTCTATTCCCCCCATCTAGTAACCGAACCAGTATCGACGAACACCACGACCTTATTTTACATGCCGCGCCTCGGCCTGGTGGACCCGATGGTGTGCATACACCTGCGTCATCTGCTCTTTCACTTTCATCTGGGGGGGCGGATCCTGTGTCCCCGCCTCCGTCTACATTCACGCGCCCAGATAAAAACTCGACTCCGACCAACGGTCCGAAGAAGATATTTGGCAAGATATTCAAGAAGAAGGACAACCAACCTCCACCGCCCTCACCTTCACCTTCATCATCTCCCACAAACAACATTTTCCGCGCCGCACGCCCTTCGACAGGGCAGTCTTTAGTCGTACCCTCACAAAGGAACCCGACGAAGCGAAATTCGTGGCTCGGATCAATCGGCCCACCACCCTCCGGCCCGTACCATCCCGAGCCGTCTCCTACTCCTCCCAGTCATCTATCCAGCATTCCAGCAAGTTTGCATTTGCAGCCGGCGGTCCTGGGAATCCACCCTTCGTGTAGCTCTCCCTCGTACCCTCCACACGGCAGACCACACAGCTATACGTGGATTGTGCGCAAGTGGATCAAGGGGTCTAACGAAAGTCTTCTGAGTAACGTGATCGGAAACATGAACCCCCTCAGCCTCTCAGAGGAACGGCGATACTCGCGCCCACCGCCAGAAGAAGGTGCTGTGGAGGTGCAATTCATATGGACCCGCGGTAAGAAAAAACGCCGGCTGCGCGAGGGCAGTCAACAGGTCAGCACATCGGGCCATCGGACGAATACTGTCAGCTCGCCGAAGACCGGCTCTGCATCGTCGCTACATCGCTCTGGGACGGTCGAAAAGCGGACTTCTGCCGCTGAAAAGCGACTATCTGCGACGTCGGGCATCAGCGTGTCAACAGGGAGCGAAGCCGGAAGTGCGACGGGGCGTGGGCGGGGCGACGACACCGGGGAACTGAGCGACCCTGAGGACTCAGAGACCCCTTGGACATGCACACTTGTTGTGTCCCGGCTCGGCAGCAGCAGCGCCTTGCCGGCGCGGGGCTCGCCTGACGGCAGTGGAGGGAGCGACGGTGCTGCAACGGTGCGCGTGCGTGTCGCGACGTTCTCACCGACACCCCACCACCCGAAAGTCGTCGCATTGCTCAAAGTGCCGTTCCCACTGCCGGACATTATTATCGACCGGATGCAGGTGTGCCGCCGCGCGGTGAGCGCGCAGGGTATCGCCCGGCCGAGCTGGAACACAGATCCGCCGGAAGGGCTCGTTCTGACTGCGGAGGAGATTAAGGACATCGTTTCGTCGACCGGGTTGTGGCTCGTCGTGCGGGAGAATATTGGGGGCGTCGGGAAGGTCAGCAGGAAGGGGGATGGGTGGCGTATCCGCGCATAACCTAGATGGATGCCACAGTACATGTGTCTGCATTTCAGGGCACGGGAGTTGGGAAGGTGTTTACATTGCAGGGTGTTTAATTCGAGTAAGAACTATTTATTTTACCCCTCCCTATCGCTTTTTGTGTTGCTTCGACGATTCCCCCCCCATAGTACGCCACCTGCTTTCGTGGAGACTACCATTTATTGGTTGGAGTTGAATATGATGTATGATGCATATGATGGTCGAGGTGGTGCGACTTACTGCAGAGATACCGATCGATTCTGCTTTTTCAAAGTAGGAAATTGTCTCAAGATCTTTGTTGGACAACTGAGGTAGAACGCTGTTCCCGACCATTTTCGATCAAGTCAAGTCTAGATCAAATCGAGTACAACTACCAGGCAGCCCCTTTACGCCTGTATGGATGGCAAGGACGGTTTTGTTGAGCCCACGGAGGTCGAGGAACAGTTGATAAAAGCTTGGTGGAGCCTGAAACGGAGTTCCACCAAGGCTCCCCTGTTCGTTCGGTTTGAATAAAATAGTGGTGGAGCCCGAAACAGAGCTCAACCAGCCGAGGCTCCTGTCAACTGTTAATTGATCTATATACCGTCGAAAATGGTCGGGAACAGGCCAGCGTTCCGTTTATCGACAATCAACTTAATCAACGTTCAAAAAAATCGACAATCAATTTGCCAGCCTCGGGTCCTGTGAACGCCAATTAAAATGTGAAACAAAAAAAGGTAAATTCTCGGAGCCATGTTTTTCATAATATAAACGTTGGGGGGCTCACGGCTACAAAAAAACGTTGTGAATGAATTCGAAAGAATACTACAAGAACGAACTTACTTCTGACGAGAACGTTTTCAGCAAACCAAATGTTCTTCTTCTTCCCATCTGGGAAGATCAGAAGATCAGATTACGACGGTCTGCGGTAGACTCGGTGTTAGTTTCGGATAACCTTGTCGAAGTCATCTGCAAACCAGGTCTGCACGGGCTTGCCCAAAAATAACTGGCATTTCGTCTTCGCCATATTTTCATATTCCGTATTCCTAAAGTTTCCCGACGGACCACAAGCTAGGGAAATCAAGTACGCGGCCCACAAGAGAGCCAAGTGCATGAACCCCTGTCTCTTCGTGCGTGAGCACATGTCCACCAGCGCCGAATTGCCATTCCAGATCGTTTAGAAACGTAGACTTGGCAACATACGACTTTGATTAAAAGAGTTTGCTTCTTTGACATTCCCTACATGAAGGAAGACAGGGGGCTTCAACGACATGTCCCATTACGAATTACCTGCACGAGTGAGAAAATTATACCGTATCCATCCGTAACAAAATCCCTCAATCAAGATCCACCTCCGGAGGTGATTAAAAGTCCACAAAAAAATCTCGAGGTTTGTTTGAGTTGAGACGACGACAGGCCAGACATATGCAATTATCCGTACATGAAACCGCGGAAATCGTTTTGACGTTTATCTGGTGAACTTGGAAGACTTCCAGAGCGTTCTCGGTGCTCAGTCCCGTTCTTCTTGTGGACCGCTGGTCGACAGATAGTAAAACTACACGTCTTGTGTTTGGTAAATAGGGTGGTACTGTAATACAAATTTAACGAGGCATTACTGGTGGTGCTTCACCTTCATCCATACCACAGATTTCGTGTGCATTTCTACTTATATCACGGAAGTGGTAATTTCCGCCTCCATACCATTCCTAGTCGCTGGAAGAACGAAAACAACGACCTCGCGGGCACATAACCATTATATGTCGACTGCCACCATGCAGCAAAGGTTCCTACAAGCAAACAACGCATGAGGACATCTCCCTGCACATATACAACGACCGACAAACCTTCAATAGGACCGAGCTCCCCAAAGCCCAACACCTCGATCGCCCACGGCGCCAGAATCACAAGTATCCCCAACGCAGTAATAGCGAAGAACACTGGGTGCTCCTTTGTATACTCCCAGACGTCCCCAACGACTTGTGCCGCCTTCTCGTAGGCGTCTCTCATCACCTGGCCCATAGGCGCCCCTGCCTTGAGCGCGTTCTCCAAGCCGTTGAGGACTGAGGCGGCAAGGCTTTCATACCACCCTGTCTCGCGGATGACGTCTTGTAGATGCTGAAAGAGATGCTCATCGTTGGTGTCAGCGTCGTAGAGAATTGATAGAATGTCTGCGGCCTGAGATTGAGTGGTTTGTATGTATGGTCCCTTCTCATGGGGGGAGCCGAGGGGAGGCTGTTCTTCTAAAACATCGTAGTGGGAAGAATGGCCCAAGCAAAGGCACTCATAGATTGCGTTGAGGGGGTGCATTGTTCGAGGGAATAGTCAAGGGGGTGGCGGGACCAAACATCCTGTCAGATTTTATCTTGTAGGCGGTTCTTCATTACATAAATGAAAACGTTGCAGCCGCACAGCCTGCCCACGCAAAGCAATTGCACTTCCAACACAGATGAAGGTGCGGCTGAAAGGAAAGGGAGGACGGTGTGTCGCAAAAATTCTGGGGTATAATCGAGCCAGACTTTTTTTGGCATATAATAACCATTTCAAGGTGATTCCTCGTTTGTATAAAGCCCTTAGAATAATATTAGACCTTTTCCCCGACTTTTGGGACGCGTAGTCGACACGTCGCTCCATTCATGAAGGAAGAGACAAATAAAAGCGTACATCGCGGCGATGAAAAATAGGACGACAGTTTGCAAAAAGCGCAAGATGAGTTCAAGGTACGCAAAGTCAGCGCTGCCTGCAGGGTCCGGCCCGGGATAAGTGTTATCATTTGTTATCATTTGTCGGCTAGTCTATCATATCATATATATATTTTTGGGCGTGCACCAAACACAAAATATTTGAAACGGGATGGAGAACTTTTTTCTGACTGCCAATGCCTGCCCAGCAACACCCTTACCTTGACCCTTACTATCGTGATGTTGCTTGTGATGACTTATGATGTTGACTCGGACACATCCGCGGCCGAGGTGGCTGACGCGGTCACGAGTTCAGAACGCGATTTCAACTTTCGGCGCTAAGTCCGATCTCAGTGGCTTCCCTTCTTTCCTCCTTTTCATCTTAGCCCTAGGATCTTGCATAGCTCATTGATATGTTTCGCACACAATCATTACCATTCACTCATGAGAACAGTATGGTCGATATGATCGCTCCCCCACCCTCATCGGTATCGTCTCCTTCGACCCAAATACCTACGGTCTTCGTTCATCCACCAGAAGAAGAACAAGAGGAATCACAACCTTGGTGCGCGTTCGACGCTAGCAAAGAGAACACTGCCATTTCCGGAGCGGTATTCACAACACCTGAGATGGACGTGGTGGTGTCAAAGTTCGATATCTGGTCTCAGACAGTACATCCGACCGCGGAGCCCGCGCCATCGTCCCACCGTTCGCAGGCTGATAGCGACGTGTTTTTATCACGACGAGACTCTTTGGGTCCATTTCGCTCAGGCAGCAGCACAAATACCCTGGGACTTGCGTCCATTCCCGAGAGCCCAAAGCGCCACAAGGAGAGGGACGACGACGACATCGTCGAGGTCATGAAAGTACGCCGCAGCGAGGGCATGCCCGACGTCGCATACGCACATGGAACTGTGCCCGTGTTCAGGAAGCCTAAGACTCTCCGCTCGCGCGCTGCGCAGGCCCTTCGCTCGATCAAGAACGTCGGCAAGGTGCCGCGCAGACCCGCGCTGGAACGCGTCGAACACGTCTTCCCCGCGAAGGAGAACAGCGGACACACCGCCCCCACGCACGCACCGGCATGGGCGGACAAGCAAGCGAATTTCCTGCCCACGCAGCCGAGCGCGCCGCTGCTCAAGAAACGAATGTCGCAGCCACTCTCGAACCTTTTCAGCCTCGGACAAGGGAACCCCGCGTCCGCCTCGAGCGTCTCCGACGCCGCTGATCCGACACCATCCCCTTCTGGACGCTTTCGGACGATGCCACACTCCCGCGGCACGTCTGCCACCGTATCCACATCCGCATCTACATCTACTCTGCATCTGCAGACCGACGGACCCGCTCGTCCCACGTCCCCGAGCTTCTCGATTCGTGGCACCCGGCATAAATTCTCCTTTGTCAACCTTCAATCTATATTTTCTGGGAACGCGACCGTCCCTCACGAACCAGAGCGGGAACCGGCACCAGAGCCAGAACCGGTGGCTACTACTTCAGACGCTGAAACGGACTATCCTGATCCCGAGCTGTCACGGACTGTGCAAACACCGGTCGGTGATGGGTGGGATTCTGAGGAGGACTACGACTCTCCGCGGCGGCACGCCAACCTTGGGACGACGATGCGCAGACCCGCGGATGAGGGCCCATCCCTGGAGGAGCAGGAATTCAGTTTTGAGATGCGACTCAACTCTTTGCACTTTGACTCGTTTAGCTTTGACGCGGACGCATTCTAAAGTCTCCACTTTTTCTTGACTTGAGATATCATGCGCTGCGAAACCCTCTCCTCCGTCGTTGACGTCTCTTTCACGCATATGCATATGTACAATTACCCTTCTGCCAAAACATTCATATATTCCTCTTTATTTTTTCTTTCAAAGATGTCTTGCAAAAAATTGCTCTGCTTCCGATCTGGCCGTTGCTTTGAAGTTTTCTTATGATTGTTTACGCTATCGTCATGCTTTCTTTGTCGTTTTCCCTTGTTATCTCATCGTGGCCGCCACGTGGATTCAAATATATTATTCATGCGGCTGGCCGCATGTGGAATGCGAACTAGCTGATGCATTGCAGGAAATCGGTTGGGGAATGTGGTACAGAGGTCTGTGTAGCACTTCTATGCAGCACTTGTACTTATGGCTTGGTTCCCCGTCGTAAGGTAAACCCCGGCTTCTGGCTCCAATTAAACCACCCCGTTTTCTCGCGCCTGTCAGGCCTGTCGGAAATTAAGTGTCTAGAAGTACTTCGGGCTGGGGAAGCATAGGTATTGATGCATATTGATGACCTATGTTCCTACTTTTACGGCCTTTAAACCTTTTAACGGCGGCGCAGGCGCTGAGATGTAGACAAAGACGCACCGTGATGGGGCTGCGCCCTCCGTCCCAATTAACTTGAAAGTTCTATATGAAACATAGGTCGGAGCATCTAGCACCCAGCTTCTGATCGGTCTGATCCATTGCCATCGGGCGGTTGATTGTAGCCAATCATGCATGCAGTGCCTCTCACGGGTGCCAATGAGGTTGTCACCCCACAATGGCGGAACCAGGATGGAACAGCCCCGCCGGCATAAACCCAATGATCACGGGTAGGGATTGCTGAACAACCTGTTATGATGATCCGGAATCGGTTGATTTCCGGATCATCAATATATGCATCAATCCGCGAGATCACACGTGTCAATTGACGCTACAACATTAAAGAGGGCCTCGGCACCGGGTCTCTGTCTGCCAGTGTCTCGGCGCTTCATTCGGCAACGTGACGGGCATCGTGGGTAACTTACAAGAAACCCGGTCGGGACCTACTTGTCATGCCCTGCCCTACAGCAAAGGTGCTGTGCCGCTGACGGGTGGATGATACAGCACAGATCATCGGGCGTGCCGCTGGGAACTTATTCCTTGCTGATGCTATCTATAGCTTCCCGACCCGCAAGAAGAGTGTGGTCGTTCATGTCGCAAAATCTGGGAATGAAGCGCCGGCCCAGGATTGGTGGATGGAGATGATGTGATCCATCAGAAGCGTAATCTAGCGCCCATCTCGAATTTTGCGACAAATCATACTGTAGCTTGCCAAGGCAGACCTGTGAGTCACGCGAAATCGAGTCATTCGTCCATTCAAAGGGAGACCACGGATTCATGATCAGGTTGGATCGTCCGTTGCACAGGTCTTGCAGCAGAGATCGAATGGCACCCCTACACTCCGAGTCTATTGAGTTGCCGAAGAGCGGACGTGCCCTCTCCGAGTCTTTTGGCGGTGCCCAGCTCCCGTCGCCGGACTCACCGATGCCTGGTGCCATTGCCGTACGAGAGGCGACAGATTTGACAGGCTCGAGCCATCTGTCCACCGCTCTGCCACACACTAGAGACGCACCAGACGATTTCCCCGAGGGCGGATATGGGTGGGTCGTCGTCCTGGCGTGTAGTGTTATTGGGTACGCAATCATCGCCACGACGCGTCTGCTGGTGTACAGGTTCCTGAAGAGGCACCATTCTTGTTATCAAGTTTTTTCTTCGGAGGGTTGACGTACTCCTGGGGGATCGTGCAAGCCCGGTTGATACAATCACAACTCGCCAACGACTCGCAATTGTCATTCATCGGGTCAACTGCGATTACAATCATCTCTGTGGCGGCCCTGATTAACGTGCGCCTTATTCGGTGGTTGGGGACGAGGAAAGCATGCGTGCTGGGCTGCTTCTTCCTTGGATTAGGCCCACTGTTGAACGGCTTCGCAACAAAAAGTTATGGGGGCTTGTTCGTGACCAATGGCCTCATCTTGGGGTTCGGAACTAGTTTGACATTCATGGTGAGCAACGCCAACTTGAGTATATATTAAGCTTTTCCCGATTACTGACTGGAGGTGGCGGTGCGATAGGCTTGTAGCTCACTTCCATCTCAGTATTTCAAGCGTCGACGTGGCGTCGCCAACGGCCTAGTTTTCGCGGGGAATGGTCTCGGCGGAGGGGTGATTTCCATCACGCTCAATTCTCTCATAGACCGCGTCGGGATCGCTTGGGCATTCAGGATCCTCGGACTGTCCACGTGGGTCGTGGCGATACCAGCCGCGTTACTTCTCAAGGAACGGACGAGGAGAAGCGCCGTCACAGTCGAATGGTCCGTCGAGACATTTCCTTAATTAGACCCACTCTTGCTGATTCAGGCTATTGGCATGTACGCATGCACGCACGCACCCGCCACCTGAAGGGGTCTCTTCCGCGATCCGAAGTTTGTTCTTCTCTTCCTCGGTTCGGGCATTGCCACCTTTCCACTCCTCGTTCCGCCCTTCTTCATTCCGCTCTACGCCAATTCCGTCGGTGCTTCCGCCTCGCTCGCCTCGGGTCTTTTAGCCACTTTCAATCTCGCCTCCGCGGTGGGGCGTGTCGGTTTCGGGGTGTTGGGCGACACCGTCGGCCCGATCACCGCCCTCGTCCTCGCGCTGACCGTCAACGCGCTCAGCATGCTCACGATCTGGCCCGCGTCGTCGAGCATCGCCCCGCTCGTGGCTTTCATCGTGATAAACGGCTGTGGCTCTGGAGGGTTCTTCTCTCTCATCCCCAGTGTCGTCGGTAGCGTATACGGCAATACGCGAACGGCGAACGCCCTTGCCATGACCGTCTCAGGATGGGCGTTCGGCTACTTCCTGGTTGGTCCATTCCTTCCATCTTAGGTCTGTGCGGACTTTGACTGGTCGGTGCAGGGCTCGCCTGTGGCTGGATGGTTACTCCAAGCATACGGCGGCTCTAGTGCGGGTCGCGCGGCTTTCCGTCCAGCTATCTACTATGCCGGCTCTTTGGCCATGGCCAGTGCGGGCCTCATTGCAGGGATGCGCATGTTATTAGCAAGGAAGCTGTTCATGTATGCCTGAGACAAAGATGTATCTAATACTGTAGTTCCTAGAGATGGAGATAGAGATACGCCAGACTATTGGTCGGTGGCAAGGCGTACAGTGTGGCGTTTAAGTGGCACCTCCCTAGGAGAGCCCTACGCAAGGGAGGAACACCACAGCGTTATGCATGCAACGTGATGACATTGGATCAAGGGATGAACAAACTTATTATAGTCTGATGAACTGATTCACGTAACTATCGCATAGCACAGTGCCCTGCAACATCCCAGTCAGGATACACCAGCTGTACCAACAGAAAGCGGTGATCCGATTAAACGGACAGTTGCGGCAATCAATATGGCCAAGAAACTAGCACAGATTTCACAGTGCTACTAAGTTTACTATCCGAGACATCCGCTTTACTCTGGACTCTGACCTAATGCCATACATAGTGCCTAAACCGAACAGCATGAAGTGGGACCTCTCAACTTCGGAGGTGACCAATTGATCCGAGAGTGCAAAATGCGGCAACGTGAGAGCCATGCTCTGGGCGCGACACTGGCATTGGTAGCCATTGCCCCTCCGCAGATCACCTGGAAAAAAAGGGTCGGAAACGTGAATTGTTGTCAACATAGGACACCGAATTATCTATACCTATACGGTTTCCACAGCTGCACAGTTAGGTTCCATACTTGATGCAGTAGGCGACTTCTTCTCGGGGAGGAACGGTAATACCACCGCTCGTGAACGCGGTTGAACTGGAAGTAAACACCGCCCAAGACCCTGAATGTCCGGAGCGACGAAGATTCTGTTACTTTCACCAAGCTAGTGGAAATCAGAAAAGTACTAACGTATATGCAACCTGCTAGCCCAAAGGCTACTATGCCCTCGATGACTACTCTAATCCCACGTCCCCACGTCCCAGGAGCCTCTACGCTGCAAGGACCTCGCATTACGTAGGCAACCGGGATACCAGTAAGGTACCAGAGTGACAGGATGGTCAATCGCCTCCAATCGGGAGATGGAATGAGGTTGTGTTCATCCACGCTGGTGTCCAAAACGTAAGTCAGAAAGTTCGATCGGCCGAAGAGCGGAAGAAGGGTCGCACTCTAGTTTGAAGAGTTTGGATGGGAGGGTGACCACAGAGAGGCATATGGCCACGTGCCAGCTGATGTACCAGGTCGCCACGGGCCAGCATACATCCCACTCTGTCATAGAAGGGTCGGATGGGGTGCGGTCTTGGGTGTCCCTGTAGGTGACGAAGACGTAGAGACCCGTCTGCGGACACGAGGTGTCAGACGGCTGAATGGCCCCACGAAAGCAGTGAGTGTACCAGGGACGAGAAAAGACCTTTGATGAGGCATTCTGAAGACAAGTGTGGCAGCATTTCTCAGGTCGATGGGCAATTCGGGGTGGGGATGTGGTATTTACGCTTGAACTGCGGTTGAATACCAAACTCCTGGAAACGGGGACGGTGGATTGCTGTGTGAGTGTTGAGACTACCGAGTTTCCGCATCTTTCTGGGGGTGTCGTTTTTTTCTAGCTCCGCCAAATAGCTCCGCCAAAATGACGCATAATCCGGTGTAATATTTGGCAGTTAATTGGTATGATAATCCTTAAGAAAATTAATTTGATCTTCAACTTTTCAATAAGACAAGAGTAAGTTAAATGTGCTGTATCCTAGGGCGCCCACATCCCGCCTCTTTCACTGCAGGAGCATGAGCCAAGTATCGGGTAACCACACGTATAATGGAACAGCGAGACCTGATGATGCGGCATGCACCATGCGGATGCGGAGTGCGGAGCCGATTGCGCAGCCCGCTGGGCCCTATGTGACCGCGGTCAACCATTTCCAAATGCAAGCTATATGTGTGCAAACAGCTCCAGCGGTCAGGCCGGTCAGGGGTCACAATGTAGCGCTAGGGACGCCGGAATGTAAGCTACCCAGCGCGTGCCACGCGATTGGGGCATTGTAGTCATGAGGTGGAGTTCGCATCAGCGTGGTGCCTGGTGATGCACGACGATGTAGCGACACACGTCGAACAGGTCATGATCTGGCTCTGGCTCTGCAGGCCACAGCATGGCACGCGGTTACTGGTCGCTGCAGGGGCCTAGGAGGTATACGGCATCCAGGACGCAGCTGGACGCTTGCCGTATTGGGTATAGGAGACATGCTCCAACTTGGATTTCATAATATTTCGCTCTCACCACGGGCACTCCATGCTCAAATGATGACTTGCGTGTAGTGTACCACACCAGTGCAGACTTTTCAATATACACATATACACAGCACTCCGTCCGTCGGACGGCTTCTCCCGGAGGTATCGGCGCCATAGTTGATTTCCCCGTCGAGGCCGGTGCCTCGGACTTCAAGTTTGTGTCATTTGAGTACAATGCTCCGGTTGGCTATACACTGTTGAACTCCTTGATTTAAATTTGCCGGAAGCTCTGAACAACCCTCATGCGTTTTCTCTCTTTTTCGTTTGTTTGTTAAAAAAACCGCGTTTATACACCGCAACAAGTTGAGCCCTTCACATATCTCAGAAGCGAGCTATTCGCATTGGTGACGTGGGCGTTGTTCGTCGAGTAGAGGGTGTGCTCTAAGACAATACTTGCAGAAGAAAATGAGTGGGCGACGGGCGTCTACTTTCATAGCACGATGGGTCATGTCCCCGGTCCAACTTCCAGGACCAAGTCCAGGACTCCCACAGTACCATATCTCGACTTCGGCGTCTCACAGTATTTCATAGCATCAGCCGACCTATCATAGCAGCTGGGAATTTTTCGTGGCTGAGCGCTCTCACTATAGCGCTCATGATCAGACACTGGACCCTCGCCGATATGCAGCTTGTATTCCCAAGTCGACCACAAGGCATGAGAAAATATTGCTTGGGCCCTTTCCTCGTTGATAAGTGTACTTAGAAATGGGCATGTGATGAGGCAATGGACAGGTGTGTCAGTGTCTGAGTGCCAACATATGGAGGCCTGGATGAGTGTTATGGTATAAAGCTATGAACCGCCGCTGGCACAAGCGGGCCGAATTTAATACTTCTCTGATAAGACTGAAAGTCCGGAATCAGAAAGGGGATGTATATGACGGCACGATACTCACTTAACGTGACCAGAGAAGTCCAACCAGTGAAGGGATGACTAGGACATGAGCGTCTATCAGTCAGGGTTTTCGGAATGTGATTGGAAGAGAGCACCTTCTTCTACCCTCGCCCGTATTGGCGTCGTATTGTTCCCAAACATAGCCCGTACGTTCATATTCCTTTAGCGCTAGGCGATCAGACAGCACTAGGACAATAAATCCGTAATTTACGTGCCTTGAAAACGTTGTCAATTACATTCCGACGGAGTTCTGTGTAGATTGATCGAGCCTTGTCCTGGTGAGGTCCCTCGTGCACAGTATAGGTCTATAAAAAAGGTGCCCTCGTAAGAAGAAAACAAAAACGCCGCGCAGTGTCTCGTGCCCACCTCGTGCAACGCCTGTAATGCAAGATAGTTCATTTGCATCCAAATAGGGCCTTTCCAGTAATTCTCGCCCACCCCGAATTCGGGATGGGATGCAGATAAACTCCTAAGACCATAAGGCGACCATAGGTGGTTAGGATCACGCAGTAGGTCCAAAACGGAGCCAAGGTGTGGGGAGTCTGGTGGTAACAGAGACAACAAGAACGGGAACAAGGAGAGGTAACCCTTGTGGCAGACGTGATACGATTCGTCTGTTGTTAAGCATTAGTTGTCGAGTTCTCTAGGGAACCATGGGAGTCGTCGCACCGTCGTCATCCACACCAATGTCACAGTACATCTGTGATTCTTCGCTCCAGTGTAAATCTGTTTACAACAATGGTTAGGACATAGGGTGTGAATAGGGCGTGAAGGCGCCGAACCATCGATATTATCGATAACAGCCCTCTCAACGTTGGCATAGTACAATCTGTCCTCATCTTCCCCGATAAACTCAGCAATCTCCTTCATTGTTCTGGAAAAGAATCCTATCCAGGAAATTAAGTCCAAATGAAGTTCGCCGGTGTGAGGCGGGGCCCTAGGATAGTCGTCCATGCCGCTTGTTAAGATATGCTGTTCCGACCGACCTCGCCACCGATAAGCTTCAGTCCTTGAACGAGCCTTGCGACCATACTGCTTCAGTTGCCCGCGCTGTGTTCGCCTAAACCACTCGTAGTGGCGCTTGAGTGGTTGATAGATCGACTGCAAGAAAGATAACGCCAAGGATTGATCTTCCAGATACCGGCTGCCGTGTGAAGACTGCGAAGCCGCGAGAGGAACCTGAAGTCCTCCTGTGGCGAAATCCAAACCTAAGTCCTGGTCGGTGGGCCCAGCACGACGCTTCAGGCGTTTGATAAAAGCGGTCACTGCCATGGTCAGCGTAGGGGGGTTGGCGAAGTTGGGAACCTGTGTCTGGAATTGCTCTGGAACCTGATAATCATTGTACCGAGTGAAGTGTCCGAGTTGGTGGGTTCAGACAACATACCTTACTGCGTGCTTCTTCACCAAGAATCTGCTCACGGGCAACCCAGCCGTCATCGTCAATTAGATTTACCCAGTCCTTCAGGATCTCCAGACTGTGGTGGGTGAGGTCAGCGGGTGAGGACACGGGAGGGGGAGGGTTTCACCTAAGATCGTTGTCCCACTCGCCAACATGCAAGAGGTGGAAACCTTCGTCCCAATAAAAGCCTCTCGGGAAGAAGCTGCGACTGGGAGTAGCAGTCAACAAGGCTTTTGGCTCTGTCAAATGAGGGCCCTTGGAAGTCTTGTCATCGTCTCCATGGTCGGCCGACGAGCCATCGTCATCCCATTCATTGGAGAAGGTAGGGTCTACGATTGACGTTCCGTAAAAGTACCCAATACCTCCAAGGAGATTCGAAGTAATTGCTTGAGAAAACGCGTCGAGTGCATCTCGTCTCGGGGAATCTGGAACAGGAAATATCCTATTAAAGCGTTCGGCGAATGAGGCAGAAAACGCGGCGATTCCCTCATCGAGAGTTGCAGCTGAGAAACGTTAGCCTTGCGTCTGGACCACAGATGAGACGCGCACAGTTCAGATTCGCATGAGAGCTTCGGCTCTCAAAAAATACATCAAATTGGAATTTGCCATCAAAGAACTTCTGGATAGCAAACAGATTGCTTCCTGAGAATGTCTCGTCGGAAAGCTGAAGGGTGAACGATGGATCAGGAGCCTGCTTCGGATCCGTCTTGCCTTCGACAGCCTTTCCGGCGTTTTGAGCGAGATGTTGTATGATAAGTTCTGCTTCGCGTTAAGCTTCCACACCTAGAGCAACGCGTATACCCTACCTTTAGCTTGCCATATGTTCCCCGCAGGAACGCGAAATCCGTTAAAGTGCGTTTTCCCGATACGCTTGGCGAAAGCATCAGCAGATGGGCCACCAAAAAAAACCTTGTTATTCGGGCCTACAAACTCTGTTGAGACATGTTACAGAGGCGGACAGCGGGAACCTACCATCCACGACTCGGATATTAAAGTCATCAAGCTCGGGTGTAAACCCGGTGAGCACAATAGGACCGTCAATACCCTGAAGTTTTCATTCAGTTGATGGAGTGGGCGGAAATACAGGACACGTACGTTCTCGTCTTCATCCGTTTCTAGGTCAAGCCCCCCCATCCCTTCCAGCCCAGCGTAGAAGACAAAAGAGGTGCGTGAAGGTTGTCCTATTTATAGTTAGCGGAGGCAATAAGTGCCAGTTGAAATGCCCAAACCTTCGAAGATAGGCTCTCCCTTGATTCGCGCTGCCCAGCTTCCGCCATGCTCACCACCAGCGACCTTCAGTAGCTCAGTGGTCACTTTGACGTTGTTATGGGGATCTTTAATGACTTGGATGCCTCCCTCACGGGGATCGAACTGTGCCCACGTGTACCCATCCAACCCATCTCCTTGGTCGCAAGCGTGGCGTGCCTCTGTGGAAAGCGTCAGAAATGGTCTTACTAAGGAGTCATTTGAAAGGTGACGCGCTTGTAAAAGATTGGTAGTCCTGAGTACCGAACCAGACAAGGCCAGTCATGAGGGATTGGGGTATCCGCGGCCTAAGGCCAAAATAAAGGTTGGGACGATAAGTACCCCATAGGAGCGAGTTAGTGTCGTTGAAAGAGTACGGTGTGACAGAGGGGGCGAATGTGAGGAGGAGCCAGAGTAGTTGCATTGGTCCCCAAACTACAACCGCGTAGCTTTTTATTGACCGTCGTGGCCACGGCGACATTGATGGGGCTAGTGTTCAGATTAGATTAGATCGGATCTCACCGAATACGGCCGAGCTTTTGCTCTTGGCCCTTTACACTCATCATGGTCGAGATCACCATTCGTAAGCGACAACGAGAGGATGCGGAATTGACACAACGAAAGTTCTTCAAGAAAACTGCGAGGGGTAAAGTGGTCAAAGGTGCGCTGTTATCTGGACCTTCCGTGACTAGGCATCAAATCTTTTTTCCAGTCATCCGAGAAAGATATCTCAGGAACGACGTCTCCTGTGGAATAGAGAAGTGTAGAGAATGTATCTCTTCCCCTGCACTACATCTTCCGTTTGGTGGCGCCGTAGACCACAAGCTGTTCCCTCAGGGTCATTTCGTCTTACCTGATACAAACGTGTTCCTCGCCCAGGTTCGTCTCTTAAACAAACGTGGTTATCTGGGCTGACGATGAGCCCTCACCTTCCAGATGGATGTAATAGAGTCAAGTTATTTCAGGACTCCTATTATACTATTACAGACAGTGCTGGAAGAAGTTCGACACCGGTCGCTGCCACTCTTTAACCGACTCAAGGCGCTAATGAAGATGGATGAGAAACGCACCTGGATATTTTATAATGAATTTCGTTCGTGAGTAACATTACATGATAGAGGGCTGTGATTTCATCCATAACAGAGAAACGGCCGTAGTCCGTGAGGTGGGTGAAACCCCGAACGATCGCAACGATAGAGGTTAGCAGTCCGGTACTATGAATCTATACCACCTGCTGACTCAAAGCCTAAGCAATTCGCGTTGGAACTGCCTGGTACAATTCGCATATATTTCTTACCCGTCCACCAATTCGAGGGCAGCCGAAGCCGACACTACCGACAATTGTACTCTTGACAGAAGACGCCGATAACAGGCGGAAAGCTGAGAAGGACTCAATACCCTGTTATTCAGGTAACTCATTGTCATTATCATTTACACAGTGATCAATTCATTCCTCAACTATCCCCCCTTGTAGTTCGGCAATATCTCGAAGGCATGCCTGAATCCACTCAACTTATGGACCTATTATCGGCGGGATCTGATAGCATTGAACCAGCAATAGCTGCAGGACGTCCTCCCTTATATTCCGAAGTGAGATGGTCCCGTTCCCGTCGTTCTTGGTTACTAATTTGGTCATTATCAAGTACTTGCCCACAGGTGCTCTCACGGCAGGAGTCAAAGCTGGCCAATTGCATCAAGGGCATTTCAACGCGAGCCAATTCAACTTTTTGGAGGTCAGTATTGTGAGCATTCACGAATAATTCCATCATCAACAGATCTACAGGGGAGCGTCAATGTGGAGGCGTTTGGCAAACCAATTCTCCTTAGTGGACGAGAAAATATGAACAGAGCCGTACACGGGGACATAGTCGTAGTTGAGGTATTCAGCGAACAAGAATGGAAAGCTCCGACGGACGAGGTGGTCGACCAGGAATGTGAGTTAGAACCATATCTCGCCGGAAGCCGCTGATCAATGTAAAGCCGCGCTTAAAAATGACGATGCCGAGGAATCGGATGAGGAGGGAGAAAGGGTCGTCGTGGAAGAAAAGACTCCAAGAACCGAAGTTCCTTCACGAGCACCAACCGAGAAGCAGCCCACCGGCCGCATTGTCGGTATCGTCAAAAGGAACTGGCGAGCGTAAGTGGTCAGTGCCCCGCTATACCCCGCGTCCTAACACAGTTCGTTCCTAGCTTTGTCTGTCACATAGATAGCACGTCCTTAAATTCATCCACGACGACTTCACTTTCTCAACAGACTGTATTCGCAACCCCGGTCTCGCGTCTCCTTCCACGCATTCGGATGCGCACCCGCCAGGCGCCCGCTCTTCTCGGTCAAAAAATTCTTGTCACTATTGATAAGTGGGACATCACTTCGCGTTATCCAGAAGGCCACTTCGTGAGAGCTCTCGGAAAGGTTGAAAGCAAAGAGGCCGAGCAGGAGAGCCTGTTGCTAGAGTTTGATGTCCCATATAGGCCTTTCGGGAAGGCTATTTTGGACTGCTTGCCAACCGAAGGCGAGCAGTGGGTTGTGCCACCTAAAAGCGCCAACGACCTCACCTGGAGAGATCGCGAGGACCTTCGACAACTCAATATATGTAGCATTGATCCTCCCGGTACGTGTGCCGCGTCCAGTTTCTGGAAAAAGCAGCTTGACACCCGTCTACCCCCAAGCTTGCCAGGATATCGACGACGCGTTGCATGCTCGTCGATTACCGAACGGAAACATCGAAGCAGGTGTCCGTGAGCGATTTATTTATTGTTTAAGTATCAAGTTCCCTCGTTAATTGCTCTTTCCTTCTTCAGATATCGCAGATGTCTCCCATTTTGTTCTCCCCGACAACCCGATGGATGCAGAGGCCGCAGCGCGTGGAACGACAGTTTATCTGGTTGACAAGCGCATAGACATGTTGCCAGCCCTTCTAGGAACGAACCTTTGCTCCCTTCGGCCCTTCGTCGAGCGGCTGGCCTTTTCCGTAATCTGGGTAGGTGGGGTGTTTCTCTGTTGCTTGCAACTTTTGATGTCGGCATTCGTGTAGGAGTTGACACCCGAGGCGAACATTGCGAACGTCCGATTTACCAAGTCTGTTATTGCGTCTAAATGCGCTTTCACCTACGAGGAAGCACAGACTCGCAAAGATGATACGTTCGTTTTTTCACTTCCTTCTCTTGATCATATGATTACATGGTATGCATAGACACCAACAAGACGAGCTGACGGACAGCATTCGCCTTCTCAACACCCTCGCGCAGAAGTTGAAAGCTGGCCGCATGGCAGCTGGAGCGCTTAACCTGGCATCGCCAGAAGTCAAGATTCATTTGGATAGTGCAGAGTCCTCCGATCCGATAGATGTCGAGCAGAAGGAGCAGCGTGAAACAAACAGTCTGGTCGAAGAGTTCATGCTGCTCGCAAATATAAGCGTTGCCCAAAAAATCCAGGAAGCGTTCCCGCAAACCGCAGTTCTCAGAAGGCACATGCCACCCCCCAAAACGAACTTCGAGAAACTCCAGGATATTCTCCAGAAGCGTCGTGGTATACCACTGGATGTGTCCTCCTCTGGTACATTGGCAGCGTCGCTGGATAAGTGCATCGTGAGTATGTAGACCGGTTTCCGTGCATATGAGCACTAAGGCGATTGTAGGATCCCGAAGAGCCCGCGTTCAATACACTCGTCCGTATCATGGCAACGCGATGCATGCTCTCTGCAGAATACTTTTGCTCTGGAAGCGTTTCCAAGGAGACTTTCGGGCATTATGGCCTAGCTAGTCCAATTTATACGCACTTTACAAGCCCCATTAGACGGTATGCTGGTAAGAAAGCTGCTTTTCTTAATACCTCCTGCATTTTCTACGGAATAAATAGACGTCTTGGTGCATCGGCAACTTGCGGCCGCAATATCCTATAGCCCGTTGCATGCGTCCCTTCACTCGAAGACGCACGTAGAGCGCGTGCTAGACGTCGTAAACAGAAGACATCGCATGGCACAGATGGCGGGACGTGCTAGCGTAGAGTTCTACGTCGGCCTCGCCCTCAAAGCCCGAGCAGAGAGATCTGCGTCCCTAGGAGCTGGCAAGGTGACCGAGGAGGCATTTGTCATCCGGACCTTCCGTAATGGTCTCAACGTATTCGTTTCAAAGTTAGTGCTATTTCTCATCTCCAAAAATTTCTTGATACAAAACCTGCTCTCATTTTACAGGCTTGGCATCGAAGGACTGGTCACGTTTAAGCGTGAGACGAGGTTCGATGCGGACAATTACACCTTCACGATACCATGCTCAGGTTCAGGAGGCGAAGACGTCGAGATCGCCGTATTCGACAAAGTGGTGGTGAGTATAGAAGTGGAGAAGGACAAAAACACTCAACGAGGGAAAGTTAAAATGTCCCTCATGAAGCCGATAGATTCCAGCGGCATGTAGCAGACTCAGAGTCTACATGGAACGAAGCACATTCCACGAGCATCTATAACCAGAACTGCACGGCAAGAGCAACGAAACTGTTGTCTCTGTACCAGACAACTTGGAAGTCTGTTGGAAGTCTGCTACATCCCGGAAAATCTGAAAAAAAAAAAAAAAACTCCACATTGTATGTCCTTATGAGTTGTTGACAAGAGAAGATGTTTGGTGCTTTTGTTTCGCACGGTTCACGGATTACAGTAACTGTACCAAGAACCGTACGGTACTGTACGCTCTACGTAAACGCGTAAACCTTGACGTAAACGTCCTTTCTGGTCTGTTTACTGCTCGCTCATCGTCAATGATCAATGATTACTATTCGTTTCGATCTCGCGCTCCTCTCCTCAGAGCCTGGCAACACCCGAACGAATCGTTTTATCCGCACATCGCAACTACGCGTTGACTAATACGGCTTGTCGTACGGTTACCTCTGTCACCTGAGGCTCTGTGGCATCAAAAGTTTGTCACCACTTGATCGTAAAAACTGTGGCGCATTCTGGCGAGCTGCGATCATGCCTAAGTTACCCTGCACACAGCAAACGGCATCTTTCATACTTTTGTTCACCGATCACCCCCCCTTGCCGCCCGCTCGCGACTGGCACATGTGCTTCCATCTCTGCTTCTGCCGCCTGTAAAAATAGGAACTGCGCTCACGCCTCCCTCTCCTCTTATCGCCAAGTTCCCACCCTGCTCCGTGCAGCTCGACAACTTGCTTTTCACGCTCACCTCATTTGGGTGCACGCCTTTCTTTCCAAATGAGCACGTTCCGGATACAGCCACCAATAAACCTGCGCCGGCCGCCCACCCATGCCTGCAGGGAACAATTCAATTAGTGCACCACACTTTGTAACAACTTATTCGTGCCACACGATTATGTTACGAGCATCGGCCAAGGAAGAGAACCTGCATATGAATTTAGGCGAGCCCCAAGGGGGCCCCTCGCAAGGGCCCTCGCGTAATTATAGCGTGGGAAATTTGTTTTTGAGCCGACCATCACGCCCATATCTTTCAGGCACCGTCCAGTTCGTCGTGATCGACACGAATGGCCGGGTCCGCATCCACAATCGGCCTTAAAAACTGTGTTCATGCATCGCGTTTGAACGTCTGCCCCAAGCCCGTATCTTCGTTCCTTCTCTCTTACCGTCGCTGCGTTGGATGCACCAGTTCTCAGGGACAACATTATGTCCAGTTCGGTCCCACCAACGCAGCCGCCGCCATCGGTTTCAACGCTGAGTCATGCCTCGATGCTCGGTCCAGGCCTCGTAGGCATCTTAATTCAAGGGATAGAAACCGGTCTCGTCTTCGCCAGTTCTCTCAATGGTTCTCCAGACCTGATCGCGGCGGAAGTACCGTTTTATCCGCCGTCGTCATATTTGTGACCGTGGTCGGACTGTACGTTTTCTTCCAGACTCTTTACTAAGTGGCCTCATCAGCTATTCCCGTTCACGAAGTGCGCAGACCGGGCTATGCTTTTGCGTCTGCTTGGAGTAAGTACGTACAACGGTTTGGGATGGTCGTACGTGTCGCCTTTCTCCTGCTCGCTGCGTCAGTGACACACCTCTTACGCTGAAGTTGTACCTCAGCTGCGTCCGGACTGGGAGGATATCATTCAGTCATTTCCTGTGCGTGGAGAATCCCTCTTGTCTCATAGCTCCTAACCTTGTTTGTAGACCTATGTCATATCTGTTCCCGTTCAAGCTTGATGATCGGACGCTGCTATCGGGTTCGTTCTAAACCAAATTGAATAGTCTCTCCCATTTGACTGGCGCAAACAGCTTGGGGGGAAGAACATGTTCATCATCGTCAGTAGCTCGCCCGTCACTGAGAGTACGCTGAACCGTTCCTTACTCAGATGCCGCTCGTGTTACTTCTGGTGGCATCAGTGGTCGTGACAT